>JASAMV010003519.1:0-56986 GCA_030248065.1 Rhynchonema sp. JSB1_4
TCACCTGAACCTGAACCCTATAGGCGTTATTGCTGATTATCATACAATAATTTTCGTTGGTTTTGTTGCCCTCCCACCCAAAATGGTGATCGTATTAGCAAAAACACAATGTGACAACAGTGACCTTGTGATGGCGCAGGTTTCGGTTTTGGGGCGTAAGAGATTTATGCGGATCAGTGGATGGCTCCTTTTGTACGAATTTGCACACCATTTTGTGGACCTTTGCGCTCCTGTAATCTACTGTATATGCATATTCCACATGGACGGAAAGTTTGTTGAGAACTGTGTTCTGTTCATTCTGGTAATGATTTCATTTAGCCTTCTGGTCCCTATCCCGTTGCATAAATACAGTCAGTTTCATCTAACATCCAAAATGTGATCAAGTCTGAAAAGTTGCACTGGAATAAGGAAATATGCACACCCACCATAATCCCACAATCTACCCAATTTATCTTCTTCGTCATGTTTCCTGCTTGTCTTGGTCTAGGGTGCTGTAAAACGCGCAAACTGTAAACCGCGCGTAACGCGAAAGTTTTTCCACTTTCCCTGACATAACTTTGACATGAGCCCATTTACCGGCCACCCGCGGTGCATAATATTGTGGCAATAAAATATGAATAACTGTTGTGTGCATTGTTATGAGCCGAAAATTGTCCAGTCAACCACTTTACTTTATTGAGAGTGCGTCTCGCTTTCTTTGTCCGGTAAATGTTTTCTTTGACCTGCGGTGCATGTGTGCTTTACTAAAGAAAGCTTGCGACTTCCAGTCACGCTCCCTTGAGCTTCGGAGCTTCATTGCAGGGGAAGTTCGTCTCGCTTTCTTTGTCTGGTAAATGCAGTCACTTTTTGGTAAGTTTATTCATATTTTATTGGTGATTTTGACCTGCGGTGCGTGCTTTACTAAAGAAAGCTCAGCTGCGACTGAAACTGACTGTATTCATGGCATTATTTCACGCTCCCTTTGAGCTATTGTTGCCTTACACCGAAAAACAATTGCGCCATTTTTGGTGGAGTAAATCGGGCGGAAGGAAATGTACAGATATGGAAGTTGGCTCGATTGGGTAATTGGGAAATGAAAACAATAAGGGGACACGATTTCTTTCAATTTTAACTGCCTTTTTGTTAGTGTGTATTGGATTTTAGCTCTGATTTGGCTTCATCTGCCCACACAAGCCTAAATCTGGTACCAAAATGTTGCAAAGCACAATTTGTGGAGGACCACAACGTCATCCAAAATTCACACAAGAGAAGTGTCAACATGAAGCAACTATGCATAACACTGAATGTGTGCGAACATTAAAATATTTATTGAACAATCTGCATAATAGGAGGTGTTCAGGAGATTAGGATGGTATTCTGAAAAGATTTGTTGGGTGCCCAGCACTCAAGCATTGAAAAGTACGCCTTATGCCAGTCATGTCACCTGTTAGTCTTGGCCGTCTGCGCGGTGCACCAGGTCACCATCAGTTTGTACACCGTCTGATTGTCCCTAAATGAAGTGTCGAGCGAAACTCTGCAACAAATGAGAAAATACGAGGCTCGGGGAAATGAGTATGTTTGCGAAACTGTTGACTTTTCAATCCGATCAACACACAATGAAGGTGTGAATGCCCACCACAGTGAAGCACATTAATCTCGTTGGCAAACAGGCTCGCGTTCAGATTCAGACCGATATTGAGGTGTGATTCGTAACTTTCGAACAATTTCTGATGTTACTTCCACATAAAACTGGCTCTAAAATCACACGAACTTGACAAAAATCGGCATTTGTGTCCGTGTGTCTCAGAAAACCAGCGCCAATAACATAACAACAACACAGAATACCGTAACCAAGCAGAAATGTGCATTGTAACATTTTGCACAACGCGCGTGCGCACATTCATAATCCAGGAAATTGATGTTTTTCCGCTATTATACGCTGCATCATGAAAGGCCGTAGCGTCTGGTTGCCTTATGGGTGCATAGCTGCAGTACCAAGTGACCTGGACCACCCACCGGAAATCAGAATGTCTACCAAGCTAAAGACCAGAAATTCCTTTTGAAAGCTGTGTTGCCAAAAAGCAGAATGATAGGGTGTCGTTTCAGTTTCATGGTTTGGGTTTGGTTTATGCCAAATACTGAATCATCTACAAACCAATGTTCGTTTTTCTCACGGATGCAGCTGTGTAGCACAATTTAACCTGACTTTTCCAAAAAGTACTTGTTGCAATGGTTGTTTCATGAAAGCGACTGCACCCAAAATATATAATATTCCCTTGTGGCGCCCAGCAGCACATGTTGTAGTTGAAACTAACGTTCAGCAACCAGAAAGCGACTGATAAAAAAGAATTATCCAAATTCCAAAATTCGTATCGCGAGGTTATTGTTGGATTTGGCGTGCCTTCTGTTTTGTATTCGGCCGATAGTATCATAGCGCAATAATCATATCATAATCATAAGGGCCCCTTTGCCTCAATAGAGGTTGCGGTTTAGGTGTCTCAAAGGTGATTATTCTTATGGATTTTTTATTTTTGCGTGGTTTCTAACTGACCAAGTAGCGCTTTGACACAAATGTAAGAAAACAATTCAACAACAACACCAACGAGTTGTACAGGCGACGTCGTGGTCGTGGACTGGCTCTGAAGTTGCAGAGAAATATGCATGCAAACAACGTGGACTTGTATCGCTTTAGGCAGACAAACAACAAGATCAATAATAAGACGATGCCTACGGTACACCTGAATGAAGAATGCCAGATATCAATGCCCTATGTTTTTCCTTGGCTGTTTCATGAAAAAGTCAAATGTGGGAAAAGAGAGAAA
The DNA here is from genome assembly GCA_030248065.1 of Rhynchonema sp. JSB1_4. Lineage (NCBI taxonomy): Eukaryota > Metazoa > Nematoda > Chromadorea > Monhysterida > Xyalidae > Rhynchonema > Rhynchonema sp. JSB1_4. The sequence continues at coordinate 2,802 of JASAMV010003519.1, forward strand.
GTTAAGAAAAGGAGACCACTTCGATAACAGGTAATAATAAAAATACAACAAAAGAGAGAAAAACAAATATGTCGATGTGCAAATAAAAGTCTCACGAGAGTTTTTGGGATTCGAAAGAAATGGAAAATAATATGTATGAGGTTCAGCCACCTTAACACCAGAATGTGAGCAGAAATGTTTAATTTTGAACCTCTAACTGTTTGGTGCACAAAATTGGACCTCACCATAATTCTGAGTGCATGCTCTTCTTCTCCTAACGACTTCAGCCTTGTTTGTCATCGTGCGTGTCGGCACTGATGTTTTATGAGAATATTTGTTGGCTGCGCGTCAAATGAAGCTGTTCTTTTTGACAGATTTGAGGTGCCCCATGTTATTGACAGTGTGCATTTGTGTTATCACTCATTTGGTGATCTTTCATGTGTACGTTCGCAGGACGGAACCAGAACAACATTTTAGAACTTATTAGAGTTCCTGCGTTTTTTGCGTGTTTCACTTCCTGACATTTTTTATGATGCGTCCTCCCCACCTCGAATATGCGCTTTGCTGACAAAAAAAACTGATCCTTATGAATTTTTACACGCTCAAATGAGTGCACGCCAGCAACCAAACCAAATTGTGCGCACACCGTATTGTATCGTCTGGGGGATTGGCCTCGGAGACACTCGGGCACCGTTCGGCGTGAGAAACTGGCGATCTGAAAAATTATTGGCGCGCTGTACAGTACACGCTCATGCTGGACTAGAGTTGGTGCTAAACCAGCTCACCCCCAACAGTAGTTTAGATTTCGGCCTGGGCTTACAGCTAGGCCTACAGCTAGGCATAGGGTTGGGCTTAATGATAAACTTAGGCTTAGGCTGCCACTTAGGCTTGACCAAAGCGTAAGCCCAAGCCACAGCCCAGACCAAAACTACGGTTGGCCACGAGCTGGACCAGTACCCTAGAGTTGAATATGACATGACCCGCTGATCAGTTATGCAATGGGGGATAGTTCTTGATTTATGAGCATTGTGACCTCCCAAATTGCCGTGTGTGCAACCACCAGAAAACAATAGGTGATTGTGGTAATTGATTGAGAACCTTGAGAACGTTGTTCATTTTGATAAACTTCGGTGAGTATGTGCTTCTAAATCCATTTTCAGATCTTCTGCTCATTCTACACACTCAAATACACTGAACTGACACTGACGAGAGCTGGCTGACTGAGACTGAGGAAGCTTGGGGCACCGCTGGTGGAGGAGGAAAATTTCTCTTCAATTAGGATATTTCAATCACGATCACGTGAGTTTTTGAATGTTATTTGGAGTTGTGCGCCAATGTTAGGATCGGGCCGGGAAAGTCCGGCCTGGCCCAAGTGACACATCTGGTCCAGCGATTGGTTGTTCACTTTATCGTTGATCATGTGTTTTGTTTGACTCAAGTCTGTTTTGTTACAGACTGCCTTGCCTGTGCGACCCGCTGATTTTGTTGCAGCTGAGCTGAGTGATGATCTATTGAATTGCAAAAACCTGAGCTGAAGAAATTCAACAAAATTCGTGACGAAATCGAATTATTTCGTTTGCGTCCGATGAATGACGCCGCTGGTTGGTCTGAATGATATTTTGATTTGAGGTGCATGCACAAAATTGCCGCTTCAACAACCAGTTTTGGAGTGTCTTTCTGTTCAAATTTGTGTTTTAAAAGCAAACCTGTCTATTTTTTATTTTACCCTGATTGTCAGGTTCATCCCAATTCGGCCCACCGCCGCCCGACGTGGTCACATCTGGTTATCAGCAACAGCAGTTGTTGACACACGACCAAATGGCCAGTTCGACGACAACGTACGGCGCTGATGTTGCTGCCACGATGCCGACGATCAATGTGAATTCGACAGGTTTGTGTGCGACTTTACGTGCAGAGATCTAGTGACCAGGGATCGGAATCTGGGGAATCCCACACACATTTTTGAATACCCACACGCCCAACCTAAAATGTGTGATTTTCAGGTCAATGTTTTCAAAAGTCGCCAAAATGCCCTTTTTATGAAGAATTTTTTCCAAAAAGGGGCAAAAATAGACCAAATTTTCCACCTCAAAAAGTGACCTTTTCCCGAATTTGGGTCTTCCCTCCCTTCCCCCCTCGGGGTGCACTATCTCCGCCTCCAAAAAAACGGGGAGTCCGCTATCTCCCCCTCCGGACCAGGAACTACACTGATCTGGGGGGAGGTCGACCCAAACTTGTTGACGATAGATAGATGGTGGGGGGTCGCCAAAAATCAAGGTGCATAGTGTACTAAGTAGGTAATAATGTGTAAATATTAATGAAAATGTGCTTAGATGTGCTAATTTTTTGCCTATTTGGGGTGGAAAATACCGATTTTGAGCCAATTTGAGTCAAAAATATCAATTTAGGGGTCGATTGTTGTTGACGATAGATAGATTGTTCCCAAAATTTGTTGACGATGGATAGATTAGCCCAAAAGTGTTGTCGATAGATAGATGAAATCAAAAAGTGTTGACGATAGATAGATGAATTTGGGGGGGACCCCCACACCGCACCCCCCCCCCCCCAGGGCCTACTACATGGGGGGGGAATCAAAAAGGGTACATAGGTGAAAAAAATCTACTAAGTTGGTTATTTTGGTGTACATATTAATGAATGTACTAAAAAGTGCATATATCCGCGCGCAGCGCGAAATTTTTTGCACTTTTTAGGGTGGAAATCCGATTTTGAGCCAATTTGAGTCAAAATATCAATTTTGGGGTCGATTGTTGTTGACGATAGATAGATTTTTCCCAGAAAAAGAAAAATGGGCATAGTTTGGGGGTAAAAAGTCGGGACGGTAGAAGAAAGCCCCCCCCCCCCCCCCCACGGCCCCCCCCCCCCCCCCCAGGGCGGGGCAGCGCCGCACGAAAAAAAGGGGTTTGTTGCACTAACCCCCGCTCCGGACCGGGAACTACACTGGTCACCGCCCGGCGGCTGGTACAGTAAGCTGCGATTTGTGGCTCAAAATGATATAAAATCGGTATTTTTTACTCCAAATAGGCGAAAAATCGCTTTTCAATTTAATTTCGGTCATTTTCACGAACAAAACTTTTTTATCCGTAAGTGTACGCTTTGAACAAAATCACCAAGACCAAACCCATCACTAGGCTTCAGCACTGAGAAACTTGTTTCTTTCTTTACTGCACTTCATTTCTTTTCTACCTTTAGTCCAAAAACGCCAAATTGATCAGCAAAGCCAAAACGGTCTTCTTGATGAGGCTTCTTCTTCAAGCCACCGCGGCAGCGAAACAGGTTTTCATTCAAATTCACCGAACAAACGCTTGCCCCTAAAAACTGCAGTTTGTAGATGGTTGACATTCCAAAATTCATAGCTGTGCTTTCATTGGTTGATTGAAATTGGGCTCAGGCGCCGGCTCAACGCTGTAATTTAGTCAGCTTGTTCTCTTTCGACTTTACTATCTGGTTTAATCTCTATTTGTCGTGCCTGTCTGTCCGTCACATTCAGATTTGTAAACACCGCAGGTAATCTCTCATTTACGTGCGCCATGCTTACACAGCTGACAAAATCTGAAATTATTTGTTTGAGATTCGACAAATTACAATAACCGATTTGTTTGTCTTTTATCAGTCTGTCTCGCCTGTCTCTGCTCGTTGAATGCCATTCCGCCAAATGTCTTTCTGTCCCACCAGCACAACGAATAAATAACCGCGCACCATTCTTGTTTTTCAGGTTCGCTTCATTCATGATGTTGTGAAATTGTCTAATTTCTTTTTTTTTGCAGATGACGAATCGGGTCCGGACGGCCTGTCAAACTCGCAGTCGAGTCGAGGCAGACGAAAATTTCTGTCGCGCAAGAAACGAACCGGCGAACGACAGCCGTTGCTATCCACTGGTGGGTCTAGCTGGCGGTAGTTTTACGAAAATATCGTTTTGTGTAAAACATGCGAAATAATTGTTAATTAATGAAGGTTTTCTTATTTTTAGGCTCCACCGACGGCGAAGACGTAACGACTGGATCGAGCGGACAAGATTCATTGCGGCCGGGCAGACGGAAAGCGCGGACTAGATCTTCGGATACGAGCACACGATTGGGTTAGTTCGACAAAAAGTGGAAAATGTTCTGTTCGTAGTGCTTATGAACTTGTCTTCTATTCCGAAATCGATCGGTTCTTGATAAAAGGACAAGACAATTTATAATCAAACCTGAAAACTGTTTCTTCACATGTGGTTATGTTCCGCGATGGCTTTTTTGTTTGATCCTGAGATTTGCTGCCCGCTCAACTAAAAAGGCACAAAGTTATAATGAAATTTCAGCGTCCGAGAGTCATCTGAGTTTTAACGTGTTCCCCGAGGACCCGGAATTTACGGAAATTATGCGTTTGGCAGAAGACGCAATTGATGCGGGCCTGTACCCGGTTCGAATCACGCAAGGCTCAAGTGGATCGTACTTTGTGTCTGATAAACAAAATGTGCGTTTCTTGTTGTTGTTTGTGTCTGACCAGAATGATGTGTGTGATATCTTGTTATGTATAACCGTTGACAAAACATTTCATCGTCAAACAAAACCAATTTCTAACTGAAAAATAAAGATCAAACCAAGCTCAATCAAAATAAGCATTTTCCCACATATCGGTTTTAGTCAGATTAGCGTCAAAAAACAAATACGAAAAAATTAGAAAATGACTAAATTACATGAGAGAAGCCCCAATTTCAGCGCAAAATCGGCGTCTTCAAGCCGAAGAACGAGGAGCCGTACGGCCATCTGAACCCGAAATGGTTGAAATGGCTGCAGCGAATGGCGTGTCCGTGTTGTTTCGGTCGCAGCTGCTTGGTGCTCAATCAAGGCTACCTGTCTGAAGCCGGTACGTCCCTCAACTCAGTAATAGGCGTTTTTATAGTTTGTACTTTTTTAATCCGAAATGTTTCACGCATGGCATGAAAGAAACGGGTGATTGTTGTTTGGCGCTAGTCCGCACCGTATCCCTTTTTATCCTATCCAAACATAAATGAAACGCATGATATCTTTGTGGGTTAGTTGGACATTTGACATGTGACGTATTGGTTGAATGTTGCTTTACAATATATAAACTAAACTGACCACAAACTCGTAAAAAAATAAAAGAGCCGTGTGCCGCACGAAGCAGTGGTGTACGATGTAAACCTGGTCGATGCCACTTTTGATCGGTGCATGACTGCTAATTTTAAATGACATTGCAAGATATACTGACGGTCTAATCCTGCTCGATGCAGCTTTTAAACGTTAGACAGCCATTGAATAATTATTGTTCGTTGCGTTGCGGATGGAGCCATTATTCATATCACAACGGCAGTCTCCAACTCATGAAAATTTCCATTCTGATCTTTAATTTTGCAGGTGCCTCGTTGGTCGACCAGAAACTGCAACTGAATGTTGTGCCGAAAACCAAAGTGGTCAAATTGGCCGCGCCCACGTTCAACTATTCCAAAGCCGACAGATATCAGGCCAGGATGAAGCTGGAGATATTGGAGCGGTATCCCGGCATTGGCAGACATTTTAGGCGGATAGGCTTGGAGCCGAAGGTTGGTGTTTGGACTCTTGGTAATTTGCCGCGTTTTTTCAACGTTTTTGGCAATTTGGGTTTGAAAAGCTCGTGGAACCCTCACTGCGTTGCGTGGTCAAAGCACACTGTCATTGTCAACTTGGCATATAGTGCCCATTTAGTGGCACCCTTGCCGATTATATGGTGCCCAAGCTTTCAAACAAATGAATAAAGGAAAGAGAATTGTACAAGCCACAATATCGTCAAAATACATCTCAGGTCGGCAGTTTCCAACTGTTTGTGAGTGACTATCGAGATGCCGAATATTGGCTGCGACGTTGGGAGCAGTACCAGGAAGAGGCGCCTCCACCAGCGACCAGACGCGAGTTCCAGTTGCAGTTCGAACGCATGGTCGTGCTCGATTATATCATTAGGAATACTGGTGGGTTTGGTGATTAGGAGCTTGATGTATTGCCGCAAAATGAATGAAATCAATTCCGGTTAAGGCAATTGCGTACAATTTATAATGAAGCTGAAACATTTTCATTCTCGGGATGAGGTGTGGATTTTTAGACGTTTGCTGTTACCGGTGCCAGCAATTTTGAACAACCTAAAAACTTGTGTCTGAGTGCAACTTTTGCCCAACTCAGTGGCACTGGTAAATTTCGGAACGCCTTGAACATGCAAAAAAAGGCCTATCTGTTTCACAATATTGCCCCTGTTATTTTGCCCGTTGCTAAAAAGTAGCGACCGCCAGCGCTTACTAAATCAAAGACTTTAACCTATTTGAGATCGAGGCAACGACAACTGGCTGGTTCGTTATGATTTGCCTCATGATGTGCTGTCCGATAATGAAATGGCGCAGTTGGATGGTGAAGCCGACAATATCACGTCACAGGTGGGATGATGTGTGTTTGATTGTCTGTTTTGGGGTTGATGTTTTTTGTTTCTCATACAACGGGTTGTCCACAGAGATGTTTTTAAAATCTTTTCTTGTTTTTTTAAAAACTTTTTTTAAAAAAAGCCCCCTTTTTTTAAAAAAATAATTAAGCATAGGATATTTTCGATTTTTCGGCTTCCAAAACACCCAAAATTCGGCCAATTTACCCTCCAAAACAAAAAAACTCGCCGCGAGTGGCGCACACCTCGAATAATACGTTGGTATCTCACTGACTGCAGTAATTCTGGTGGTTAGATGCATAAAATAATGATTCCTCACTTGTGCACACCTAATGCCAAAAAGGTACGTTTTGGTACATATTTAGGGAATTCTATGAGTTGCGTCTGGAACACTTTTTTGAAAAAACTTTTTAAAAAAAGAAAATTTTGGAAAAAACTTTTTTACATCTCTGGTTGTCGACGCAGTTTTTCAGGTACGTCACGTTATCACGTGACTTGAAAAATTAGCGCAGAATGTCTAAAAAATCTGTGAGAAAGTTGCTGCTCAAACAGAAGATGTTTCGATAATTTCATATTAATGCGGGTCTATTTCAGTTCTCCTGTTAGCCAATGCGTCTTGAGATTATGTAGGGAATTCACCGCTCAGCACTTTTATACACACAGCACAAGAAAAAAAAAAAACCACACACCCCAACTTCCCCCCCCCCCCCAAAACAAAAAAAAAACCAACAACCCCCACTACAAATGTTTCGTCAATGGGATTATCGCAGAATTTAATTTGCTGTACTTCCTGCCATAATATCTCCAATTCAAACAAAAATAATCCGTCTAAAATACATTCACTTGACGCACAATGATTTTCACTCTACTAACTGCGCCGTTTAATGATGCCAATATGTAATAAAATGCCACTACTGCCAGATGTTGAAATCAGCGAACAATAATGAGTCACCGCCCCCAGCGGCTGATGCGAGCAAAGTTGATGTTTTGGTGGACATTCACCGCGAGGACAATGCTGCTGCTTACAACAATCAGGCTGCTGATGTTCCTGGTGCGTTTGGTTTCGGAGTTTGTAAACGCGCGTGAGTCGAACGAAGACATACGTACATATAGGTGTGATGGGCGATGACTGACTTTGAATTCGACAACGTGTGTCACGGTGCTTGTGCCTATCCGTCTAGCGAATAAACCTTCTTTTGAGTGGCTTTGTGTTGTTCGACATCGACTGACATTGACACACAAATTTTTGTGTTTGTCGCATAAAACACGACATATTGTCCTGGGAAATGTGCGTGACATTAAGCTGCGTTGACGCTTGTCAATTTCAAACTTGCTGAATGCGCCGGACCCGGACCTGCCTTGGTCGCGTGCAATTTTTGCTGTTATGAGCGATCTACTTTAGTTAATGAATCTATAATGTCGGGCAGCTCAAAAGTTGTTCATTTGAGGTCTCGGAACTTGTCGGAACAACTTTAGGCCGGTTGAATTTAGTAGATATCCGTCGTACGTAACACAAGAATCGCACATGCACCAAGACAGCTCCCATCCGATGCGACCAAGTGTCATATCGCCTTGTATCAGCAGCAAAAGCCCTCTGATTCGTCTACGTTTCTGTGTTTGTTGTAATTTTTCACCGATTCAATACAATCTTGCTGCGCAGATAACGCGACAGCATCGGTTGAGGCCGATCTCGGTTCAACGACCGCCACGACAACAACGAGCGACCACCAACCAAATACAAGCGGCAACATGAACGCAGATGTGACAGTGAGTGATGACATTCCATCCGTGCATATTGTGCAGAAGGGACAGCACGCCACACAACTGCAACAGAATGATGGTGGCACGGTGAAATCGGACACGGAGGATTGGCACAAGGTTGGCATTCGAATTTGATATTGGATCGTTTTGCGAAATAAGGGATTTGGCGTTTTTGTCGGCCTATTGTCGGTGCTCTGTCGTGCTTCCGGCGATAAAAATCTGCCACGATAATTTTATGTTTTTCTCATGTTGATCTTGCTTTAATTTGTTACAAGTAATGAATGGTCATTATAAATCAAACAGCCAAGCTTGAGTTTAAATCCGCATCGAAACATTTTTCGCCAGGTGCCAATGCCGAAAGTGAAACTGGCCGCAATTGACAACGGACTGGCGTTTCCATTCAAACATCCCGATGAGTGGCGTGCTTGTCAGTTTATTCCAAGTGTTCTTTTTCATTTTTTTAAATTTTAGCAGGAAAAAAGTTTTCCAGACCCGTTCTATTGGGCGTGGTTGCCGTTTGCCAAAGAACCATTCAGTGAAGAGACGCGAGAGCAATTGTTGCCGCAAATCGATGACCCGGATTTCGTGCGTGATTTGTGTCTGGATCTGAGGAAATTGTTTAAGGTAACTTTTTGTCTGATTTTAATGATTTATGGAAGCGCGTTTTCCAACGGATTTTTGCAATTGTTCGTCAAATGCTGCCAGATAGATGGCCGGCTGGGTGATGTTTTGGACGCGATAGGCCTGACAATCGGAGTGGGTCAGCAATGCTGTCGTAAACTACGGACTTTCGAAAATTTAAACAAAGCCGTGAAATCAATGACCTAACGGAACAAAATTCACAGTCGGACAAGGGATTCGATGAGCGATTGTTCGATCGCCAAATGGAGGTGATGCGCGGTCAGATCTTCAATCTTCGCGAGGCGTTGCGCACTGGCAAGTCACCGGTGGGATTGGTGCAGATGCCGCCACAGATGATGGTCGAGGTGGGTTTGGCTGATTGATTGGTACCTGATTTGTAAAGTAGAATTGACAACACCGAGAAGGTACCGGAGTAGGGGGACTGAGAAGCCTGCTTTTGTTGTTGTTGTTGTTATTGCGGAATAATGCAAGCCACAACTTATCTCTCTGTGTGTGGACGGAGGACCCCAAGCGTTCAAAGTGTTGTCGTGGATGACGGCATCAATCGGTCAAATAAGCAATCGAAAGCGAAATATTTCACACTTTCTTTTTCTGATGGTACTAAATGTTTCGTGCGCGCCATAAAGATAAATGAGATCTCCGTGCCCACCAATGTCGCTTTTCCGCTACAACGAAACCTGTGCAATTTTTGAGAAGGTGCGCAAGCACCTCAAATACATAGTGTAGAATATCTGTGCCTGTTTCTTCTATATTCTGATTGTTTGATTGTTGTGCATAATGTACTATTTGAATTGATGTCTCTTCTATATTCTGATTGGTTAGTTATTGTTCACTACACTACATTTGAATTTATACCAATCCAGTGATTGGCTACAACTAGGATTATCCGATGTTCTTACACAATTTATCGACAAGCTATTTACAGCGCATATATATTAGGAGCAAAATTACACAAATTTCCTTAAAATTGCTTTTTTCCTTGGCTTGTAGTTCGACCATACCCACAAAAGGCAGCCAAAATCGAAAAATTGGTCAGTCAAAGTCATGTACTCTGTCTTTCAAAATTCATACTTCTTCAACTAGAATAGGGAGGGAGCAATGCACCTCATGACTGATGAGGACCCGGGTGCATTGTGACATATATAGTCTCGTGATGGGGTCCAAAACTACATATATATGCAGCTTGAGACTACTCTATTATAAATGTTGCTCACATTTATAAAAAAACAAAATAAAACACTGCTATACACTCCTTTTCCCCTTTGCAATATAGCTTCGTGTTCTTAGGTCCCCTATAAATCTATCAGTACGAAACCAGTGGCGTGCGTTGTGCCACAAACCAATAAATTTAATAAAAATTAATTGCAGGTGAAAAAGAACTCCAAATTCCACCGTCGCGTGCGTCAAGCAAGCACGGATGCTGCCGATGGTGGCTCACGTCGTAGCCTGCAATGGCACGAGGTGTACAAACAGAAGGTGCAGACAACCGGACCGTACTTTTCGTGGTGCTGAAACATTAGTTGCGACGACGATTCAGTATTGTTCGTGAGCATTGTTCTCTTTGTTTGTTTTGTGCACATAGAAGGCAGGTGCAACAGATTTTTTCTCTGGGGAATGCTTGGGAGCGCGCAGTACAGTCAGTCCTCTGTGTGGTGATTCTCTGTGGTGATCTGTCAAATCTGCCGTTAAGCTCGTAAGTGGATATTCTGTGCGATAAAACTCCCGGCCCCGTCTGATCGGTTCACTACATGGTGGGCAGGCTGTAAATTAACTTCACCATCTTGTTCAGAGATACAGTACACTGTTCACGCGTATACACAGAAATGTTTTTTGGATCTAATGTTTGCCAATTGAGGCAAAACGCAACCTTCCACCTAGTACTTCACTGGAGACAAAATATTCAAGCTCACTATCGTTTGTCTGTACGCACGATTCTACTTACACTATGGGTTCGCGATATTTTGGTGGTAACAAGTTTTTCCTCGTTTTTTTTGTCCGAAACTCGTTCGTGGCTTGCCTCATATCAAGTTGTTATGTTCATGATATCGTGTTAATTTTAATTTTATGGATATTAGTTGATTAGGCGTTGATTCAGTATTTTTTTATCATTGGATATATTCTGGTCGGATTTCGTTCCATTTACTGCGTTGCTTTCATTCGATCCATTATTTGTGGAACATTTTTGTCCTTTGTTTGCTCGCATGGTGAACCAGTTTGGGACGATTCAACAAACTTGGCTTTTCTTGAGTTCGCAACAATATGCTGTTGATTTTAGTGATTGTTTTCTGTGTCGGTCGGTGGCGAAACATTTCTAGTTAGACACTCTGGAAGTTACGTTTGAGTCACTCTGTAACTGCGTCGTACACCATTGATAGATTACATTTTTTCTTCTGCTTCCTTAACCCATGTGCCTGGACTTTGACTTTGTTTATGTTGATCTAACTGTTTGCTGTTTCACTTTTTATTATGTTTTCCCCATTTTGTGTCCTTTTTCCGATTTCCAAATGTATTTTTATTTATGCTAATTTATTCTTTTTTGTCTACCGTCCTTGGCAGGCTTTGTTGTAGGTAGTTGCTTGCCGTAATCTTTTGTGCTGTGGTTGGTTTGGATGGGTTACTGTTGGGCAGTGTAGCTCCTGGTCCGGCGGGGAAATTAGTGTACCTCCCTGGGGGGAAAGGGGGAGAACCCAAATTCAGGAAAAAGTCACTTTTTGAGGTTGAAAATTTGACCCATTTTTTGCCCCTTTTTGGAAAAAATCTTCATAAAAAGGGTATTTTGGCGACTTTTGACAACATTGACCTAAAATCACACATTTTTGCCTAAAATGCCCATTTTAGACCTAAAATTGCCTATCTTAGGCAAAAATGGGGGACACTAGTGTTCCCGGAGGGGAAATTAGTGTCCTGGTGTACCTTGGTCAGGGAAATCAGTGTGCCTTGGGGGGTCCCCCTCCCCCCTGGAACTACACTGCTGTTGGGACTCATTCGCTTGAAACCTGGTAAAAGTTTCGATTGGGGGATGAATGTTTTTGAGAACTCTAACCCAGTGGGCCTCTTAGCGCATTTTATCTGTGTTCGGTTCCAAGGAAATTTCTGCGGTGTTGGAGGTTATCGCCTTTAAATTACGTGTTTTTCGGATCAAAATTTTATGGTTTGCATTGCACCGCTCTCTCTGGAAAAACTCCCGATTGCTGCTTTTGCTTTCTGATTCTAACATACATAACCCCGGTCAGTCACTGTCTAACCTCTGATGTTTCACAACCTTATGATATCAGAATTTATTATATAACCGTCATGTTGTAAAAATTCTAATTTTTATGTAGATTCGATTATAAAATTTGAAAATGGTGTTTTTTGTTTGTGAATTCGTTTGGTTGTCGTATGGAACGGGCGAAAAAACAACGAGCGTCAAGTTGAAACAGCATTATTGTGTGACGTCACGCTTGGGCTGTAAATATTCATACCCAGCATTTTTGTACGTTTACATGCGTAAATGAATACAGTGCTGGTCAATCGCTTTGTAAAATCCAGCCCAAACATCACACACGCTTTTGGCGACCGCTAAGCTCCCGGGGTCTTAGCTTATGTGGGGGCGGTTCAGAAAGGAATAAAAGGGGCTCGCATGTGCTTGGATGGAGCATATTATAGATCACGTGGGGTCTGTATGTGGCTTGGATGCATCTTCCGTTTATATATTTCTGAACAAGCCAAGCCACATGGAGTGCGTGGATATGGAATAAAAACACTCGCAAAGTTTACATGCAGCTGTTGAGAGCCAGTGCTGTGCTGAAAGGGAATGGGAGTATTTTAATCAGCGAAATGCTGTGCCATCTGGCCTGGTTTGCGGCGATTCTCAGAATAAGAAACAACACTTGTTTTCTTGATAACCAGGGTGAGCTGTGAAACGGAGAGCAACTATTTTATAGTGCCCAAGACTACTTGTCCAAGATTCGATAAAACATCACAGGTAGTCCGCCGGTCAAATCATCAACATGAAAACCGGAACAAGTATTGAAACGTTGACAGGCTGATGTTTCACCAGCGGTGAGGAAACTAGCGTATTGTGCATCGTTTGCTGTCAGATTCGCTTTTTAGTCGCACACAAAGCATGCAATGCAGCCCAATATCTGAAAACACACATTGAAATGGTGACAGGCTGATGTTTCATTGCAGAATCTTCGTTAACATCTTATACAGCTGCAGCGCAACTGAAAAGACTGGAAAGCGAAGCCAGACTAAAATAAAAAGCCGCATGCGATTGTCTGTCAAGCCTGAACCAAGTGAACACAACACAATACGCACGTCAGAGAGTGTGATATTTATAAAAAAATACACAAAAGCATCTTTTCGGATTTTGTCCGAGTGACTCGCTGAGTTTTCGGCGCTGTTATCACGAATCAGAAAACGCTCTAGTGTATTTATATAGCTGATGCTGTCTGTGCACACATAAAAATGGCCGCACAACACATGTTCCGATATAAAGCAGCGTTTATATATACCCGTTTATGAAGGTATACCTGTGGGCTACACCTCTTTGTTATCACGCGCTCTCTTTTGCACATTTTTGGCACAGCAAGGCTGTAAAACTTGCGAAACAATGGACAACTTTCTCGTCCTTCTTTCGTAGCACAAAAGCGGCTTTTTACTGGGTCGAGTTTTAACAAAACTTCGTTGTTCGCTGTAAATAGTTTTTTGATACAAGTCATTGGTTGTTTATTAACAATTTCTGTTTCAAAATAATTTTTCGAACGCATATAGACGTTATTTCACCAAAATGGCCATTTCCGACCCAGTGGCCATCACGCTAATTGTGCTTTTGTCCGTTTTGCTTGTGGCCATTCTGATTTTGAGCGGATTTTTTCTGCGAATTTACTGGAAACGTCGTCAAATACGGCAACGACTGAAACATGGCACGTTCACGCTGCCTGACGGCAGTGGAACTGAAGAGGACGGACACAAACAAACGCGGTATTTTTGGGGACTATGGATTTGGGGTTTGATGTTATAATGTGGCATTCGAACCTTGTGAACTGGCCATCTGTGAAAACAAGACGAAGCGGGCAAAGAAAAAGGGCCATTTAAAACTCGTACTATTTTGTGTTTCGACTATTAATCCACAGTCAATCAGATAACTTTGTGCGCTACAGATTGCAGTGATCTGCGGTACCATAACTTCAAATGAACACGCTGTATTTCTGATGTTTCAGCAAACCATACCTGCCTCACTCGATGGGTCTCACGACGATCAAATCTGCGCAGAAAACTCGGTTCGCGTCACTTTTTGTTTTGATGTTCCAAATTGATGCGATCTTTTTTTCGCTGGGATTGACTTCCTGAACTTGTAGAAAAATCAAACTGGAGGATTTCGATACGCGACTTCGCGAGCTGCAGCAAGACAACAATTTCATGTTCGCCAAGGAGTACGAGGTCGGCTGATGTTTCGTAAGCAAATCGACCACTTGACAATGCTTCTAATTGTGATAAGAATAAGATCCTATTCTTAGTAAGATATGTAAGTCCAGTAACAATTGTCCAGCACCTCGACCATCTAACCGCCGATGTTCGCCATGGCACCCTGAGATTGTCGGCAGCCATCGTCAGTGATGAGAATCAGCGAAAAAATCGATTCGTCGATATTGTGCCAGGTTTATTCTTTTTGCTAGTTTTTCGGCTTTTTGAGTTTGAAGGTTATAGTATCACCTGCCTTTCAAGTGCGTGTTTATCGATTCGGTTTGTTGATCTGTCAACAACCGCATTCAATGAATGCGCGAGACGGGCTCAACCTACTGTCGTCGACTCTTCCAAAGTAGTCGAATCATTTTTTCAGCCGAAGAAAATCGCGTTCGACTTCAACGACTCCACTCGATGCACTCTGATTATGTCAACGCCAGTTTCATCACAGTGAGTTCGAGCTTTGCTTTGGTTTGAACCTCGCATAAATCTTCCATGATACCCAATGGGCATGACAAAAAAGACGACCGGGCCATATCTCAACAAACTGCTCCCCTTTCCAATTCAGGGTTATCGCAGTCCGCACGCCTACATCGCGACGCAGGGTCCGATCGGCGGCAACGAACTGCAGAACGGCAGGAAACTGTCGACGATCGACGATTTTTGGCGAATGATCTGGGAGCAGAACGTGCGAAGGGTGGTGATGCTGACGCGATGTATGGAAAGTGGAAAGGTATTCGTCGCGCTTCACTGTGTGTAAGAACGTTATGCCAAGAAAAAATTTGCGAAATATTTTCATTTTAGCCGAAATGCGCGCAATACTGGCCATCGGCTGAAGGTCGACTTGTCAAATTTGGCGATTTCAGCATTACGCTGCTGGAAGAGCGCACGCTGTCACCCGGTTACATCTATCGAAAGTTGGAAGTTCAGAATGTGCGTTTTTTGTTTCTTATGGTGCAGATCCGGTGAGCCACAAAAAAGACTTCTTTTCGCTTTTGCTTGACGTTCTGAAACTAGTATTCTGTGACCAACGTATAATACAAAACAAAATGTTTCTTTGATAAACACAGGCAAACGTCGTTGTTTTCACTCCAGCGATTTAGCTAATCTGACCATGGGCTCAAACAAAATGAGCGCAGCAAAATGTTTCCCCTGTTCAATGAAACAAACCACTGTTTTTGTCCACAATGATGTGGTTGGGTGATTTCCGTTAAAAAACACGTGACAAAAATTAAAAACATTGCGCAATAAAGCAAGCGACAGATAAAATTAATTTAAAAATAGAATCGACAAAAATAAATTCCCCTGTCTGATCCGTCAAAGGTGCACAAGACCGCTAATGACCTCGATGAGTGCGAGCCGAGCTTCCGCGTGGTGCAACAGTGGCACACGACGGAATGGGATGACAAGAAGGGTGCCGAACCGGAAGCACTTCTGGAACTTGTGAGGGTCGTGCGACAGGCCAGTGACACCGAGACGCCCACGTTGGTGCATTGCAGGTATGGGGGGGGGGTTGTCAGGAATGTTTATTCTCTTAGAGTAGTGGGCATGTGCAGTGAGCACTAGTGATTTTTTATTTTTTTGATGAGTGCCCGAGGCGGTTCGGAGCTTAGCGGCAGACTAGGTACCAAACAGTCGTTAATACAAAGAGGGTGCGCACACGAGGGCCGCATCAACGTTGAAAGCAAGTCCATTGGCATTACTCGGGCATCGGAAAATGACTGGCTCCGATATGGGCATGATAACAAGAAATATTGCCCAGCTGGCTGATGTTTCACTATCTATTTACTTCCTCTCTCTAGCGCCGGTGTCGGCCGAACGGGCACGTTCATTGCACTGGACATTCTGACGCAACATTTGGCCGATAATGACTTTGTGGACATTTTGAATACTGTGTATTGTCTGCGAAAACAGCGTGTGCGAATGGTGCAGACCTTGGTTGGTGACTTTTGAGAGTTTATGTTTGATTTTTTTCATCGTGTGTAGGGACATCTCCAGCTGGTTGACCTGTGCTCACGCGAACAGCAGCATTGTTCAACGCATGCATGTTTTGGGGAGTAAAAGGAATTTACGCACCGACGTAGAAAGCGCATGTCATCCAATTGCATTTAATTTACATGTGGCCCTTGAGTTTCGAGAATTCTACTTCTCGCTTGCGCGAAATCGTTCGAGAATTCAGCCCTTTGACTATGTCATGTGTCTGTGTCATGTTTATCATCGATCGGTACGATAAGAAGGGAATGACGTCAAACACCTTCAAATCGTCCGTTTTGAAAGCTGTCCTAAGAAAAGGGTTACGCGAGGTTTTCTGCTGTGGGTTTGACTGAAACCGCAATCATGTACATAACAACAGTGGCATTTGTTCGTTTCTCGTTCTGCTTCATTAACAGTGGTGCGCCGTGGACATCGTCGGTGCTAGTGCGCCAGCTGGCCAAAAAAATGATCTGCTCGTGTCGCAACGTTGCTATCATAAAACTTGCTGCAAAGCATCAATGTTTAATCTCCCCCCTTCGCACACAGGAGCAATACATAATGCTGTACCAGTGCATCCGTCAGGCCATCCTGGACCGTTACGCCATACCCGACGTGGCCTCACACTCGCACACAGCCAGCAGCGAGGTGCAGGTGGTGCAACGGCATGGCGAAAACGAGTCGCAAGTACTCGAGATGTCCATAGCGCCGTCAAACTCATCCTGCGCCACGCCCACGCCGAATGCCAGCAATGTTGTGCTCGAAAGTGACAGTGATGCGGACAGTCAGAAAATATGATGTTTCAATAAAGCGTCGTTTATCGATCCATTTACCGTTTGCCATTCGTGTCCAGTCGTGTACAGTACAAAAAACTATGCTATGCAATCGTTATGTAATGTACATTATACAAATAAATAATCGCAATGATGAGGAACGCACTGCTGTATGGTGAACTTCGATTACGCCCCCCTGAGCGCTGAGGTGTAAATTTTCATCATTTAAATCTGTTTAAAGCTGCTGCTCGAACTTAGGTTCTCAAGATTTCTGATGATAAAAATTACTGTCAGGTTCAGCAAGTGGTCCGAGTTGTCCACCCGAATTTTTTTCCTTGCGTTTGTGTATTTGTGCTAAAAACCAGCAATGACACCTTGTTGGCACTGATCGTGTGGGCTACAGAGCCCTTCCTATCCTAAGAACATGAACACATGAAGAGCTGGTGTTAAAGTAATAAATTTTGCGCATCACAAAGTGATCGATCAGCTGGCAATTTTATGCCAAAAGAACTCTCCCACATTTAGCTGAAGCCATCGTATGTATAGTCCAGCCACCAGCTCATTGAGACGACTTTTTTTAAAGCTTGCTTGGCCGCATTCAAAAATGCTCCAGATACACGATTTTTCGCAAACAAAAGAAAGAGATTGGCTGAGGGAGATGATGACAAGTCCAGCTGGCTGACCTCAATTTGTTGCGTGCTTACGCGAACAGCAGCGTTGTTCAGCACACAAATGTTTTGGGAGTCAAAAGGGAATTTACGCACCGAGTGGAGAGCGTGTTTTTAAAAAATACGTGCGTTTCTCTTTCTTTCATTTCCGAAATACGTGGAACCAGAACATTGTTGGATCCGCACAAGCCAATTTCAAAAAAAAAATCGTCTCATGAGTTCGTGGCTGGACTATACGTATGTAATATAACATTATGTGAATGGCCCAACTGTGTAAGCAAAGCAACAGAGCAGGGCGGATGTAGCCATCTAATCAGCATGTGCAGGTCTGGGGGTGGAGCCCCGCCCATCTATTTTTACAGGACAAGAACATGACATGAACCATTTCTGTCGCATTATTGAACAGCTGAAAAACTTGACAGCGCATTCCGGCACATTTTGATAGTTTCATAATGTTATTGTACAATTCCAACGGGTGTCGCAGAACAAGCAGGCTTTTGGTTTTTAGTTGAGCCTAAGCAATCGAATTTGCGAAATGCAACTCCAATGTTTTCCATTTTTATTACTACTCACAAGTTGGCCTTCGGTGGAATGCAACAAATCGAAATCCAGTGATCCTGAATTCTTGGGTAAAGCACAGGACAGAAGACGCATTGGCTAGGTACTGATTGACTGCAATCAAGCTAACGTTTACTTTCAGTTCCTCCTCCAAAACTTGTTGTCATGGAGGTTCAACTGAAGCGCATTCAGAATCCCGACGCTGACAATAGTGTAAGTGCTGTTGAAGCAGGTTTCAGTATAAGTCGAAAAAGAAAGCTTCTCGTTTCGATTTTTCTGCAGATCATAAAAATGAGGACCATGGAACTCGCGTACTGGCAGTCAAGTACGGCCGGTAACCTGCTGATTGCGTATCCGACGGCGAAAGACTTTGTGAAACATCATCTGGAACAAGTGTGGGTGTTGTCGCCGAACGATGTGAAGACGAAGAACAGAGATGTTTTCTCTGAGCACGATTATTCAATGATCACAAGAAACGGGGAAAACTACGTCAGATTTCTGAACGCGTTTGTCTGTTTTTAATACATATTAGTCTAAATCATTTTAAAATATTTTCTATTTAGTATTTTCTATTCTACATTTAATACCATGTTTCATGTACTTCATGTTTAGTTACAAACGTCAGCTGAGTTGTCACGTCAGTTTGGTGAGCTTCCCGTTCGATCGTCAGCATTGTCGTTTCTTCTTGACACTTGGTTGGTCATCATTAAATATTATAATGCTCACTTGGTTAGTGTTCTTATTAATGATTTCCAGTTTGGAGCGGTCCGGGAGAGCACCGTCTTGAATGGAAGAATACGGACCCAGTTCAGTGGCAGGATGGCAACGGTTTGAGTGACTTCACAATCACTCAGTTGTCGACGCGAAAATGCGAATTGAGTTGGTTGACTGGTTTGAAAACCGATTGAGTGATAAAAAGACGGTTGCTAGGTCGAAGATGACAATGCGCCCAAATTCGGCTTCAAAGATTCGAAACCAATCCACTGCCTGTGTTATGTCAATAGCCTTGATTACTGCCAGGCGCTTCCTCGACTCTGACCGACCGTTGCCTGGTCATCGACCTGCATCTGCGTCGCGTGCCCACGTTCTATTTGCTGAGCGTATACCTGCCCGGTATTCTCATAATCATAGTGTCCTGGATTTCATTCTGGATTGACCCCAGCGCCGTGCCAGCGCGAACGGGTATCGGGGTCACAGCGCTGTTGTCGTTGATGACGTTGGTTGGTCAGGGTCTTTTGGCTGCTGTATCCGGAACTTGGGCCGTCTGGAGACAAAGGATTAGAGCTTTTAGCAAGATAAATTGCAACAGAATTCGTTAACCAAACGCCCCGTCCTTGCAGAATTCGCCCTTGCCAAATGAATTTCGGAGACCAAAGTAATATGCACAATCATCTGTGCCCCAAATGAAAGTCCTCTGGTCGTGTGTACATGCGTGTCCTAAATGGCGAATATCCTTGCGGTCACTTCAGTTTCTCTGATCGTTTCAGTCGTTGCGCCAGACATTGCCGAGTCAAGTTGTGTACCTGACCGCGGTCGACTATTGGAATGGCACGCTGCAACTATTCGCCATCGTCGCGCTCGCTGAATTCGCGTTGGTGAACATGTGGACACGTCGCGGATGCAAACACGTCGATTGGGTGCGTATGAAGATTTGACAGTTTTGCACATGTTTTTTTCACAGAGTGCACGTTCATTCAAGCGATGCTTTCTTGTGATTCAAATTGTACTTTCGCAGATTGATCAAATGACCCGAGTCGTTTATCCTGTGTGCTTCGTTGCGTTTCTGTGCGTCTACTTTTGGATCATGTTGACATCAGAGCCTGGTCAAGAGCAACAGTCAGCGGATGAAGACTTTATGATGGGATGGGGAGAAAGTGACAATTTAGTGGTTCAGGAAATAAGAGATCAGCTCGAAGCAGCATCTGTAGTTTGATGCCGATAACGGATTTGTGTTGAAAAATGGATTACGTATTTTCCTTTCACACTTCAGTCAAGCAAGGTGAACAATAAAAAAAGTTGTTGTTGCAAACAGATAATGTTAATCGCGAGCTGGAACTGCGATTATAATGATAAACCAAAACAACCCAGTCAAAATGGTACAAGTGCCAGCAGAAAAATGAACAGTGCAACGCCTAAAGTTTGTTTTCGCAAAAGGCATGACGAAAGCGGTGATTAGATAAAATGCGGAAAGTCAGTTTTCTGCATTCCGCATTCCGCGTTCAGTCCTTGGGCGATAATGACAACTTCCGGCGCGCTGACCGACCTCAATTGTTGCGTGTGAACGCAAACAGTAGTTGTGTTTAGATAAGCAGAAATTTACTGACAGAAACTTGATTTTCGGCAAAGGTGATTCGAAACGCGGATTGCGGAATACAGAAACTCAACTTTCCGCAGTTCACCACTTTCCGTATTCCGCGTTTATCTGATCACAGCCGAAATAATTGGATGGACTGACTTTGTGAAAATATTTGACCTCATGCCAATCAACACCATGAAACTTGTTGAAAGATTCACAGTTTTCACATGACTACAAACATCTTTGCGCCAGCATTCTCAAGTGTCTTGAAACATTCAATCGCAGGTTTGACGAAGTGCAGGCGGCATGTGGACGCGCTCTGCAAGGGCTTCACGGTTTGACATTTTAATTTTTTAGGTTTAAGACAATATTTAGCAACTTTTTCATTTTTGATGCAGGTGGGTACTGTATCAGATCTGTGGCTCCAGTATCAAATACCTAAAGTATAATAATTCAATTGGTGAGCAACCTGTACGAATGTGGCGGCCACACAGTAGTCATCGGCGTGACAATAAGTGACGCATTGCGTTTCACGCATCGGATGAGTGATGACGGTGATCAGTGCGTTTAGACCTTCGACGTTATCGATGACCACGTATTTGGATTTGTAACCTGCCAAGAGTGTAATAATGGAAGGCACAGGAAACGGATAGAATAATGGACAATGTTTGGGAAATGTGCCTAATTATATTCAACGGATACCGATTATGTATTTCACTCACAATTTCCGTTCGGACAAGGACGGGGCTGGGTCGGTCTGTTGATCACAAGGCACGGGTTGTATTCTGAAAATACTTGAGGTATTCTTCAAACAGCGAATCGTTATCGATCAACGATATTCAAAGCGGTCGAAACTGGCTGATGTTTCACAAAGCAAGCACAAACAGTAGCAACGCACTCCATTGGCACATGAACGCAATTGATGAGGTGCACGCATCGTCGTGTATCTGCCCGTTCAACGCTCCATATGACGGTCCCTTCAATCGCACACATGATGGACCGGCGTTAGCGTCCGAGGGGTACGTGGCTTCCCATGGCTCCGAACCTGAAAATCAACGGTATTTTTGTCCAATGCTATACGTTGGATATTAGGCTTGTGTCTAGGTCATTGCTCATACGTTCAAGCAGTGGCTAATAAAAAATTTTTTTTATTCAAACCCCATTTAAAAAAAAAATTTTTTTTTAATTTAAAAATTTTTTTTTATTCCAGCCAAAAACTGCCCGAAACGAAAAAAAAATGAGCGCTAAAGCAAAAAATAGTGGCATTTTTCTTCCATAACGTGTGGTAAGTGCATATAAAGCACTGACGACACGAAAACAATACTAAACAATGGTCAATGAGTACCAACAGTAGTCAGGTACACACCCGTACACTTCCCCCACGTGGTGTGGGTGCCTTCGTGTGGCTTTGTGACACCCAAGACGGCAAATTTGGGTGAAACTATTGCCTCTTGGTACACGACCAATGCAAATATGCGACAAACAGTGTAAATATAGAGTGAATATCACACCGAATCACTGCTTTCGGGTCTGTTGCATGGATAAATGCATGCCCGCCCAATCACATGCACATGTGTGATCATATGAGAGGCCATGTGAGTGTGTGCACTATGTCCAGATGCCACAAAACAACGATTATGGCACCCAATACACCCATGGTAAGGTCAGGTGATGTCCACAGAGCAATTTTTATGCAAAAAATAGCACTTTTAGAGCAAAAAAATGGAGAAATTTTCGAATTTTGAAATAATAAAAAAAAAATTTTTTTTAAACTTTTGGAACGAATTTTTTAAAAAAAAATTTTTTTTTAATAAAAAAAATTTTTTTTTTAAAAAACCACTGCGTTCAAGCTCAGGCTCTTAGATTTTAGGCCTTCAGTGCCACAGGCAACAACGTCGACGCGTGTCACCTGGTTTAAGAAACCCGCTGTTTGGTCTGTGCCGCTCAACTCAACAGCCCGCGACATGTGGCAATTGAAAGAAAAAAATGACAAAACAAAACACTAAACATCACGCACCATCAAATGCGACGGGGTCGTCCGTTTCAGTGACGTTGTAGGGATGCCAATAGAAATCACCAGCTGGTTCTACGGGACTTGTGCCCATCTGCATGCCACCAACCCAATAGTCGTTGTTCAGCGGCTGAACGAAAGTCGGGGAAATTTGTTTGGTAAAATATTTGGGCCTGTAAACAAGCTTGGCGAGCTCTGTAGGAACAGAACTCAATCACGGGGGTTCGGGGTTGGAAAAAAGCAATTTCCACGGGCTGTGTTCGCCACACCAAGTTTGCTACCGGCCGTGGCATAAGCACAACGCTTCCCCTAGCAATCGGTGTTTTTAAAATGAGCGAAGCCTCACGACGAAAGCCAACAGCTGCTGATTTTTCGCCAAATCGTCGGCGACATACAGACTGCCGGGTCCCATCTCATCGATGTGCACGTCTCGACACTCGATCATGGCACTCGCCTGGTTGGTTTGCCAGGTGCTGCCGGCGTAGCACATCTGTGTGTCATGTGGTCGGTGTAGGTTTGCTTGGTTAATAGAACCCCTATAAAGCTACAAATTATATACGCCTCCCAGATTCTGATCTGAACTGACCCCATCTTCATCTCGTAGTGTCGCGTCCCAATAGACATCGCCGGAAAGTTGGCCGTTTAGATGGAGACCGGTTGCATTGGCGCACGAAGCGTTGAACACTGCATGACACAAAATGAGATTAACGAGTCAATAAATATACTGCAATTGCAAGAAATCTCGAGCACACTGGTACGAGTCATTGATACAGGTTTATCTCTTGGATGTTTTTCTCTCAAAGATTTCAAGGTCAAAGCACGGTAACAGGCGGAAGCATTGGATAAATGCCCCGACTCTGCTATGATACCATATACAGCATGGTTTCAATACTGCTATAGTTCGAATACTGCACTTCGGTTAGCTGTAAAAACTTACTGGCCAAGTTTGCTGACGCCATTTGAACAACCACAGGAATGATGATAACAGTTTGGTAAGAGTTCATGTTCATGTATGACAGTTTGGCAACAGTACACGGTCCGGTTTCTTGTCCGTTGCAGTTGACACATCCGAACAACGAAATATCCAACGTCTCTGTCTCATTCACTGACGCTGATGCCACAGCTTTATGATATTCTATATTTTCTATATTTATGATATGCTCTGTGATGTTCAGAGCGCTCCGCAGACTTAGCACAATTCTCGCAGGTTGCTGTAAAATAGAAACACAACAACGGCGCATAATGCTGCCAGAATTATAGAACTGTACCATGCGCCTTGATCAAAAACTTTGAAAAGTTCAAGCAACAATGGACATGTTCACCTGAAACATGGCTCAGATCTGCTGATCTGACAGCTTGAGCTTCCTTCTACTACCGCGGTGCAGCATTTTGAAATACGCAGTTTTGAAGCACTTTGTTTGACCAGAGTAATAGTTGGGGTTTTTATCCAATGAACAAATTGTAACGTCGTTCATAATCATGGTGCTGCAATTGGTGGGGTTAAATAAAACTCATTTGTGTGTATCCGCGTCCGAGCACAAAACGTCCGCGTCCGCATAACATTTTGTTCATAGTTTTTGTTGCTGTTATACGGTAAATTTCTGAAATCACTGCCATGCAAGGTAATACGCCCCATAGTTAATGTGAAGTTCTAAACCCGAGCGCTAACCACGCGTGGCTCTCTGAAACATTGCGCACAGTTGCCTGGCTGGCAGGCAGGCTGCACGTGCGCTAGTTGTTCGAATGTTTCATAAGTTGATTTTCGGGTTTAGAACTTGACATTAACTATGGGGCGTATGTCACTGCACGGCAGTGAATTGAAAAATTTACTATATCAAAAATGATTGATCACGACTGCTTCCCGAGAGGAAAGTTGGGTGATTGACGACACCATGGGCGTAATCCGATATTCGTGACTGGCAACAAAGGAACCTCGATGTTTTTCACACTGCCTTGGATACGGTATAGGACTCAGGCTGGTCAAACGCGATCCGGCGGCGTTCTGAATAGAAGACTGGGGAGGAACAAAGTGGTGATAACTGAAGCGAAGCAGTGCGCTGGGGGAGACCCACTTTGGGATAAAACGGATTTATCCGTTTTAAAAAGCGGACAACAGCGGTGTATGCGTGTTTTGTCTGCAGCTCATGTACTTTTATTTTTTGGGATCAGGTTCACAGTCAGGTACAGGACAGGGAAGTAGAGTGCAAATACATAAAAAGAAGCAATTGCCTAAATTTCACTCAAATGATAGGCGTTAACACTGACGGAGCAGAGTCGCGTGTGATATCGATACCATTAATGATGTAACAGCAGTGAGTTTTTTCAGCCTTTTTTCACAGGCGGGCAGGGTGCCAGGCCTCCCTATGGCTGTTGCGCCACTGAGGCTCAAACAGATCGATCGATTTATTTATCCGTTTTGGAATAAAAAGCTAGTCTTTCCTTCCCCCATTCCTCTTAAGTTGCTTTGCTTCACTTTGACACTCAAAGTTGCTGTAGCTCAAGCGTGGTGTTTTGAAATCAACCCCTCATGGCTTTTGTGAGCTTCAAATGATTCTGGACGTCGTTTAAACATCATTAATGATCAATAATGGAACATTGAAATTTTGCCAAAAAAGTTGAAATATTTCAACTTCGCAAATTTTGGGCGCAACGACCATTTTCTAAGCGCGGCGACCACTCGAATATTTGCGTATCATACCCACTAACTTGAAAGTGTGATTGTGGTGTTGTTCTGGTTGTGTTTAGTCTATTATAAATACGTTTCACCTGTTTCACAACCGTATGTGCAAACACGCGGTGGTCGCCGGCACTGGTCGCCAGCCCGACTATAATCTCACCCTTAGTCATTGACATGGAGCATGGTGTGCCCGGCCGTAATTAGTTACCCTCCAATAGAAAGGACTCGGGAGAAGCGTAATAAGAGATCATTTCACTCACTTTATTTCAAATGGCTTTTTTGCGTCAAACGGCTTTTGATGTTCAATTTATGTTATGCTCAGCTGTTATCATGCCCCCGATTACTGTTTGCTGCGTTTCTTGTCACAAATCGATCCTAGTTCCGATCCGATATGGACAGGACTGGAACTCAAGAGAAAGCCTGTTGAAGTCAAGCTTTTGGCTGGAAAAAAGCCTGAAATAGAAGCCTACCGTATTCCCTAAAATAAAGCCCCCCAAAAATAGAGCCCCCCAAAAATACAGCCCCCCTAAAAGGGGTCAGTGAAAAAATAGAGCCCCCCCCCAAAAAATACAGCCCCCCAACTTGAAATTCCCCGCTTGGGGGTCGTAAACAGAGGTGGGAATCGGGCCGGCCCGGCCCGGCCCGACGTTCGGGCCGGGCCGGGCCGAGGTTTCCGGCCCGAACGGTCGGGCCGGGCCGGGCCGGGCCGGGCCGGGGTGGTCGGCCCGAAAAGGCCCGACAGCCGACATCATCAAATTTCAATAGAAAATCGTGATTTTTTAGGCCAAATTTCTCAAAATTTCTCGCGATTCTGCAAATTAGTACCGACTTCCATGCTTATCAGGTATTTTTAAACAAAAAAAACAGTAATTTTTGCACAAAAAAATTACTTCAAAATGTCATCAGAAAAAGTCGGGCCGAAAAAATCGGGCCGGGCCGGGCCGGGCCGACCCCCGGACCTCGTCGGGCCGGGCCGGGCCGAGGTAACCCGGCCCGATTCCCACCTCTGGTCGTAAAGTCAAGTTCTTGTATAAGACACCTTGTGTACAAAGTGTAGATCCTGGGGGGAGGGGGGACCCACCCCTAAGGTACACTAATTTCCCCGACCAAGGTGCACTAGTACACTAATTTCCCCTCCGGGTACACTAATTTCCCCAATTTTTGCCTAAAATGGCCATTTTTAGGCCTAAAATGTGCGATTTTTAGGGGTAAAAATAGGGGTAAAAACAGGTCAAATTTTCCACCTCAAAAAGTGACTTTTTCCTGATTTTGGGTCTTCCCCCCCCCAGTGTAGTGGCAGGCCCATGTGTGGGAGGTAAGTATGATGCGGGGTTGGGACCGGAAGCGTGAGAGGTATGATTTTGGTCACCCAAAAAGGCGAAAAAACACCGTTTTTGTGATACAATTTTGGCCAAAAATTGAGGTAAAAATAGTACTTTTTCAAAATTTTCGCCGAAAATCGCCTAAAAATAGGTATTATGGGTGGGTTTGCGCGCGGAGCGCGCGATTTTTGGGAAAATAAGGTCGAAAAACACCGATTTTTGCCTTAAAAAGGTATAAAATTGCTTGTGAGAGGTATGATTTGGAGTTGTGAGAGGTAAGTACTCAACCCCCCCCCCCAACCCCCCCCTCGGGTTTTGTGGTAGGTAAGTACTGAGAGGGGGGGGGGTAACCCCCCCCCCCAACCCCCCCCAGCCACTACTATGCCCCCCCCCGCCCCCCCCTTTTCCCCCCAGGGAGGTACACTAATTTCCCCTCCGAAAAAGTAGGGAGGTACACTAATTTCCTTGCCCCCCACCCACGGCCCCCCACTGTCTAATTCCCCCACCCCCAAGAAATACCGTACCGGCGAGGGGCAGAAACTGTACCTCTGGGGGACCTCCCCGCTGCTATGCAACATTTGATTGCCTTTGCCGGCTTTTCCTAATATTTATTTTCAGATTGTCAACTTGTATCGTAGCAGCCAGTAGCAGACAACCGGAACCGACGAATTGGGACGAGACACCGCGAGGCGAACAAGTAAAAATTATGGTTCGGTTTGGTTTTGGTTCTTGATTCTTTTTAAATCCTAAAAATGAACAAACACAGCCAGCAGCACTGCCGGTCAAAATCGGGCCGGCCCGGAGCTCGGCTTACTCGGACATTTAGGCCCGATAGTGGTCTCTGCCTGCTATTTTCGACTTTTGCGCTGTAGTGTAGTTCCTGGGAGGGAGGGTTCTCTGCTGGCACATTAATTCACCCTCTGGGTACGTACAATGCACTAATTTCCGAGCGTTGAGCGTCTGTCTCCACCAGAATGACATCAGTGCCTTCCAGCAATCTGCCCAGTGTTGGAGGTGGGGGGGGGGGGGGGGTTTGGGGGGGGGGGGTAGCCCCCCAGTACAGCAGTTATCCCCCTCGCCTGGTACAGTAGGTATCCCCCCGATGTTTGGCATGGTACAGTATGTATCCCCCCGATTTTCACCCCGGTACAGCAGGTATCCCCCCGATTTTGCCTCAAAAGTGCCAATTTTTGACCAAAATGGCCAAAATTAGTGTAAAATCAGTCGTTTTTTGCCTCAAATTACCCAAAATTCGCTCGCTACGCGCGCAAATACTACGTTTTCACACGATTCCATACATAATAAACACATTAAAAATTGTCACCCCAAAACCTAACCCCCCAACCCCCCCCCCCCAAACCCCCTAGGTACATAACCCCCCCAGGCCATCGGCTCTGGTACAGTAGGTATCCCCCCTCTCCGAGCGCGGTACAGTAGGTATCCCCCCTCCAGAGTACCTCCAACACTGACTGAATCTGCCCCGTGTAACACGAGCTCTGTCCTGCATACTGTTCTTGCCTTGCATTTATTTGCAGGCTGACGAAGCAACGGAAGAAGTCAACCCGAAGGCCTATCCTTTGGCCGAAACATCATTGGCACAAAAGATACTGGACTTGGTGCAACAAGCCGTCAATTACAAACAGTTGAGAAAGGGTGCCAATGAAGGTTTGAGCTGGACATTTTTTATTTCCAGCTCTGTTGTCAGATAATCACCGTCTCAGTTGTCGCTTCTTTTCTGAAAAGGTGCCGGCGAATTATGCGCTTTTGAGAGTGCGCTGCATTTTAAAGATGTGCGACTCCCGAATGAAGTTTAACAAGACGCAATATTCGCACGCTGTTTTCAGCCACCAAAACGCTGAATCGTGGCCAGGCCGAAATTATCATAATGGCAGCCGACGCGGAGCCGCTGGAAATCATTCTGCATTTGCCTTTGTTGTGCGAAGATAAAGTTAGTTAATGTTATATTTTAAATTTTGTCTTGTGGCATCGGTCATACAAGGAAAGCAAATGCGTAATCCTTTCAGAATGTTCCGTACGTGTTCGTGAAATCGAAAGCCGGTAAGCCCCTTGGCACAAATTTTTGTTGGCCGATCTCGTGTCGAACTTGGGCATTGGATCGGCCTTACCTTGATTTGGGATATAGATTTGAGCAGCTGTTATTAAGTTTATGGTATGAGAACTGTCTCGCTGGCAGGGACATCGTGCCCGTTTTCAAAAATCCCAACCATGCGTTTGTATCTAGCCCATAAAATATTCGCAGCTCTGGGTCGCGCGTGTGGTGTGACACGACCAGTCATTGCATGTTCAATAATTGCCAACGACGCGACACAGTTGAAACCGCAGATTCAGAAAATGAAACTCGAAGTGGAGAAGTTGTTGATTTGATCGATCTTTGTGCGGAGAAAACTGTTGTTGTTGTTCCTGTGGCTGATTTACCGGTAATTTGCGTGAAACAACCACAACTGGTACATCGGTCATTCATTTGCCAATTTCTAAGCTGCTCTCTTTCTTCTGTTGAACGTGTATTTTTCGTTGTTTCAGTTTGTTATAAAATCCTATTCAAGCAGAAAGACGTGCAGAAACACCATTAATCTGGTTTCTTGTTATCGCTGCTTACTTTCGCTGAATATAATACGTATACGACAGAAAAATAAAGCAAATTCAACGTGAGATATCGAGAGAATCAAACGTGAACACGACGTACACGCACACCGTATCTAGAATCTATGACGACATTTATACAACAAAATAACAATGTGAAAAAGCAGAGTTGTCACATAACATAAATAATATAAAGCCTCTAAACTATGTTGAGTATCAAGCATGTTATAATGGTTATAATTGACGAGCAGTACCAGAAATTCGATTCCATAATCCCGGAATTGTCTCAATGAGCAAGTTCAAGATAAACAATGTCCATAATGTTTTTGGTAAAATTCTGCTCAAAAATAATACGAGGCACAAACACTTATGCAACAAACTGACACCGAGCGACATTAATAAATATATCAGCGGACTAGAATTTCGGTCCTAGAATGTAATTACAATAGTGACCTACCTAAAATACAAATAGCAGCTATAAATAATTTGACATGCACGAAAAACAATGCTAATCCATGCCACAAACGAACCTACAGCACCTGACTTGACAGTTACGCAGGTAACAAACAGAAAACAACAAAATCTGAGAACCGCACAGATCTATTGATAAATCTAGCAACTAAATAAACTACAATAAACCGTTCATTCTAGCAAACTAACACCATCCATCTCAGGTGGTATTGCGAGTCCCATTTGTGCTAAACACGTCGGTGCGACATCGCGTAGACCCGGATGGCGGTCGGGTAGTGAGGTCTTGAGTTTGTGCGAACCGGTCGATGCGAACGGGACTGAAATGCAAAATTGGACACGTTGTGTAGTTTCGAACTGAATCGACACCACGTCTGGTGAGGCTAAGCGATAATGTGGTTTGAGAGTATAAATTTGATTATTCCTTTGCGAAACAGGATCTAGATTCCCACTGCATAATTTGACACATGAAACTGATTGATTGAACAATGAAATGTTTTGGCGACAAGGTCGAAGCCCACAGCGAAAAACTCGAACTGTGACTTCGCCAGCGTACTGCTGATGTTGATGCCCTAAAACGAACAACACACTGCACCAAAACAATCTACAATGCCATCCACACACCCATATTGCACGTATGCGCCGTATGCGGTCCACCCTGAGCGTCATACATTTGCTCAGCATTTCCATGATCGGCGGTCACAAACATGATGTAGCCGTTGTCAGCGCACGCCTTCTGGATGCGACCAATAGCGATATCTGAATAAATATGGTTTTTTTAAAATCCGAAAAAAAACTTCTCAGACACAAAGCCGGTCCCGGTATTACACAGCGCTGGTTTGTGTATTCTGCATTGCAACTCGCTGGCGTAAGCAAGCTACCTCTCTCAGCTCGCCCGGCAGGCGCACGTAAACAACGTGCCCTTTCTGGCGTGTGTTGTAAAGTAGCTAGCGTCTTACACGCAGTGTGCACTCTTATGTCACACACAGGAAACTTTGCAGGCTCACAACAACAAACAACAAGAAACGCACGTGGCGGACACCGCATTGATTCAGGTAGTGAAGTTACACATC
The DNA here is from genome assembly GCA_030248065.1 of Rhynchonema sp. JSB1_4. Classification (NCBI taxonomy): domain Eukaryota; kingdom Metazoa; phylum Nematoda; class Chromadorea; order Monhysterida; family Xyalidae; genus Rhynchonema; species Rhynchonema sp. JSB1_4. Next base: position 33,476 of record JASAMV010003519.1, read on the forward strand.
GCTGAATTTGGGCATCTCATTGCGTTCGAAGTTTGCAGAAAAACAGCGTTCCCAAACTCTCGCTTATCTATTTTACACGACCCACCGGGAAATTCAGAAAACTTTTTGAAACACAACGCAACAAACCAGTTGCTTCGCAAGCCTTTACGGCCGCCTCATAGACACCAGTATGGCCGACCATGTCTGGCGGGGCAAAATTGCACATGACGAATGGATATTTTTTGCTGGCGAGCGTTTCGCACATCTAGAAAATCAATAAAAAACTATTTTTCACAATAAAAATGTGCACAAGAACGTTTTTTCACCTTATCGCCAACGCCCTCCGAACTCATTTCCGGTTTCAGATCATAAGTGGCCACTTTGGGCGACGGTACGAGAATTCGATCTTCACCATCGAAAATCTTCTCCACACGACCGTTAAAGAAGAAGGTCACGTGAGCGTATTTTTCGGTTTCTGCAATAAAGAAACACATTCTGGCAGGTCATAAATTGGCTGGATGAGTCGGCCGGCTCGGCTTGGGTCTAACTTATTTTTACAGCTCAATTTCTGGATTTACCGCGATAGTTTCAACTCAGTCCATGTGCTTGAATTTAAAAAGGCACACTCAAATCAATTTCTATCACATACCAGCACAATGACATTGCGGCACCTTGTTGTTTGACAGCCACTCAGCCAGCACGTTCTTCATGGTCTGCGGCGGGAACAGCAACGGGAACGGAAACTCGGCGTTGTACTCGGTCATGCAGCTTATGTGCTGAAGACTATATTTAGTTAATTTTTTCACTAATTTTAATGAGCTTACACCTCATACACGAGTCGCTATTACGCACCAGTCCTTTGGGAAGCGCTATTTTGGACTCAAAATGTTGTTTAATGCCGAATGTTTCCGTAATTTGACGCATCCGATCGGCGCGAAAATCGAACATGATCATTGTGTCGTTTTCTGCAACAACTTTCTCTTTGTTTACATTTTTAAAGGCATCTTGTCTTCCAAAACATTCAGAACCAACCTTTGATGCGGCCGTCCTCTGAAATAATAATCGGTTTCAGAAATTCGTCCGTTTCATTCGCATCGTAGCGCGCTTTGACAACCTAAAATACATATGGATAGACTAATTGGGCATTTACAAAACATTATGTCATAAGTGATAATAAATCGACAGGCAAAAACAAGCAACCAACATCAATGATTTTGTCCTTGGTCGTCTTCTCACCCACACCGCCAACCAGACCTTCGAATGCGATCTGAATGGAATAATACAAATAAAAAAATAATAAAAATACGTGTGGCCCAACGTTTTTCTCGCCTGAAGTCGTTCCCAACGCTTGTCACGGTCCATTGCAAAATATCGACCGACAATCGTCGCCAGCTCACCGTACTTTTCGGCGTCCAAAAAGTCGAGCAGTTGTTGCATGAAGGTCACTAAAATTGATAATAATATCATTGATCAACTTTTATCTTATCAAAGATGAATAATAAACCAAAAAATGATCTTCACCGCCACTAGTCGGACTGGTATCGCGTCCGTCACCGAAATACTGCACGAAACATTTGGGCACGTTGTGCGCCTTGGCCGCCTTGATCAACGCAAACAGGTGGTCGATGTGACTGTGCACACCGCCGTCGGAAATCTGCAAAAAAATAAAATTATGCTTTGCATATCTGTTTCTTCCGGTAATTTGAAATGCAGATCATGATAAAAAAACGCATAACTCAAACTCACCAATCCCAGAAAATGCACGCGTCCGTTTTTGGCCTTGGCATTTTCAAACGCCTTCACCAAATTTTCATTCGTCTTGATTTTGTCCTCCTTTATGGCCAAATTGATTCGCACGATATCCTGAAGAATGAAGGCACAGCAATAAATATAACATTGTTGAAAATCAAGCAGAGAAAGTGGTACACGTCCTTTCAACCATGATAGCGTTCAATTTACTATCCAAGACCTTTTTAGTTTTCCCTATCTCTATGCCAAACAGTACGATTGATTACTAAAGCGCCAACCGATCATCAACTTGCCTGATACACCACCCGCCCGGCACCAATGTTCTGATGTCCCACTTCCGAATTGCCCATCAGTCCCTCGGGCAGTCCGACGTGCAGTCCGTGTGCCTCGATGTTGACATTGTTGCCCGCACACAACGCGTCCATCACCGGCGTCTTGGCGTTGGCGATCGCGTTGCCTGATGTTTCAGGGAAAAAACATGACACATGAACGGGGGCAATCGGGCCGGGCCGCGATTTTGGACATATTGTTCGGTTTGGGGCATCACAATTTTCGTCAGAAACATACAAAAAAATTAGCTTCAGAAAAGCGCAAAAAATCAGGGCCGTAATTCACAGACCGGCAATGGTGTAGCAGGGGGGGTCCCCCCTAGGTACAGTAGGTAGTAGGTTGAGGCTCCATCCTGGTACAGTAGGTAGGTCGCCGCCCGGTGGCTGGTACAGTAAGCTGCTATTTTTTGCTCAAAATAGTATAAAATCGGTAGTTTTCACTCCAAATAGGCGAAAAAACGCGCGCTACGCACGAAATTAGCGTTTTAGAGTGATTTTCATCAAAATTTCGACCTAAAAAAATTTTCTTCCCCCCCCCCTAGGTCGGCCGGTACAGTAGGTAGGTTGCCGCCCCACATTTTTGGTGGTACAGTAGGTTGCCGCCCCGCCTGGGTAGCTACACCACTGCAGACCGGTGGGCCGTTGACCGGTACTTTTGACTTGTGTTAGAGAGATGTCGGGTGTCGGCTGTCGGGTGCCAAAAAAGGGCAGGTGTCTGGTTCCTCCAGATGTCGGGTGTCGGGTTTTTTTAGGACCCGACACCCGACACATGCGGTTCAAAACTTGTCTTGCTAGGTGTTTATTTCGTGCAAAAAAACTTGAATTCAGTAACTTCAGCCAAAAAAATTGCACTAATGATTAGGGTTAGTTAGTGATTAGTTAAATGACACACCGTACCGGCGAGGGGAGGTACTGTACCTTTTGGGGGGACACCCCTCCCCCAGCCACAGCACTGAGCACCATCGCCAACCGATATTTTGGCAATAATTTGGGGCAAAATGGCGCAAGGCTTAATCTTCAATCTAGTGATGTGAAAATACTTTCCGTCGTCTTCAGCATCACTGAAAACTCCAGCAAAAATTTTTTTGCGATTTCGGAGCCAATTTGGTCTGTTTGGGTCAGGTCCCGAACATTCCGGGAGTGCCTCAATGTTGTCAAAAATTGCCAAAATACCCTTTTTATTGAGATTTTTTCCAAAAAGGGGCAAAAATGGGTCAAACGTTCGACCTCAAAAAATGATTTTTCTCCAAATTTGGGACTTCCCGTCTTCCCCCTTCGAAGAAATGAGGGTACCGCCTGTTCCCCTTCTGGCCTCTGGACCAGGAACTACCTAAATACAGTCCCCCCCGGAATAGAGGGTACTCTGGAGGGGGGATACCTACTGTACCGGGCTCGGAGAGGGGGGATACCTGCTGTACAAGAGCCGATGGCCTGGTAGTTTGGGGGTTGGGCTCTGGAGGGGGGGATACCTACTGTACCGGGCTCGGAGAGGGGGGTTACCTGCTGTACCAGAGCCGATGGCTTGATAGTTTGGGGGTTGGGGGGTTAGGTTTTGGGGTGAAAATTTTTAATGTTTTTAAGTGTAGAATCGTGTGAAAACGTAGTATTTGCGCGCGTAGCGCGCGAATTTTGGGTAATTTAAGGTAAAACCACTGACTTTACACTAATTTTGGTCAAAAATTGGCACTTTTGGGGCAAAATCTGGAGGATACCTACTGTACCGGGGTGAAAATCGGGGGGGGGGGGGGGGCGATACCTACTGTACCATGCCAGACATCGGGGAGATACCTACTGTACCAGGCGAGGGGGATACCTACTGTATTGGGTGGCTACCCCCTCCCCCCAAACCCCCACCTCCAACACTGATCACAAGCGAAAAAACATCCTTTCAAGCCCATTTTTAGGGGTTTTTGGGGATATTTCTGGGAACAATTTTTTAGTTTGGGGTCAGTGAATTAATAGAGGCCCCCCGGAATAGAGCCCCCCAAAATGGGGTCAGTGAATTAATAGAGCCCCCTTCCATTTAGACTTTTACGGCACACTGCTCTGACCTCTGCACAACAGTGGTGTACAATGGTGTGGCTGGGGACTGGGGAGGTGGGGCCCCCCCCCGGCTGGTACAGTAGGTTGCTATTTTTGGCTCAAAATGGTATAAAATCGATATTTTTCACTCCAAATAGGCGAAAAATCGCGCGCTGCGCGCGAAATTAGCGTTTTAGAGTACATTTCCATCAAAATTTAGACATAAAAAATTTTGTCCCCCCCTAGCTCGGCCGGTACAGTAGGTAAGTTGATTGCAGGCCTTTCTGGTGGTACAGTAGGTTGCTTGCACGCCTGGGTAGCCACACCACTGTTGGTGTAGCTACCCAGGCGGGGCGGCAACCTACTGTACCACCAAAAAAAGTGGGGCGGCAACCTACCTACTGTACCGGCCGAGCTACGGGGGGGGAACAAAATTTTTTAGGTCAAAATATTGATGAAAATGTGCTCTAACACGCTAATTTCGCGCGCAGCGCGCGATTTTTCGCCTATTTGGAGTGAAAAATACCGATTTTATATCATTTTGAGCCAAAAATCGCAGCTTACTGTACCAGCCGCCAGGCGGCGACCAACCTACTGTACCAGGATGGAGCGTCAACCTACCTACCTACTGTACCTAGGGGCATAGTAGTGGCAGGGGGGTTACCCCCTCTCAGTGTAGTTCCTGGTCCGGCGCGGCGGTTAGTGTACCTCATAGTAGTGGCTGGGGGGGGTTGGGGGGTTACCCCCCGCTCTCAGTACTTACCTACCACAAAACCCGAGGGGGGGTTGGGGGGGTTGAGTACTTACCTCTCACAACTCCAAATCATACCTCTCACAAGCAATTTTATACCTTTTTAAGGCAAAAATCGGTGTTTTTCGACCTTATTTTCCCAAAAATCGCGCGCTCCGCGCGCAAACCCACCCATAATACCTATTTTTAGGCGATTTTCGGCGAAAATTTTGAAAAATTACTATTTTTACCTCAATTTTTGGCCAAAATTGTATCACAAAAACGGTGTTTTTTCGCCTTTTTGGGTGACCAAAATCATACCTCTCACGCTTCCGGTCCCAACCCCGCATCATACTTACCTCCCACACATGGGCCTGCCACTACACTGGTGTACCTACCCCTTTTTTCCGTGCGGCGGTTAGTGTACCTCCCTGGGGGGAAGGGGGGGGGGAGACCCAAATTCAGGAAAAAGTCACTTTTTGAGGTAGAAAATTTGACCGATTTTTGCCCCTTTTTCGAAAAAAATTCTCAATAAAACGGGTATTTTGGCCACTTTTGACATCATTGACCTAAAAATCACCCATTTTTGGCCTAAAAATGCCCATTTTAGGCCTAAAAATGCCTATTTTAGGCAAAAATTGAGGCGGTTAGTGTACCTGGCGCGGCGGTTAGTGTACTAGTGTACCTTGGTCGCGGCGGTTAGTGTATCTTAGGAGGGGACCCCCCTCCCCCCAGGAACTACACTGCCCCCTCTCAGTACTTACCTACCACAGAACCCGAAGGGGGTGGGGGGTTACCCCCCTCTCACTCTCAGTACATACCTACCAGTGTAGTTCCTGGTCCGGAGGGGGAACAGGCGGTACCCCCTTTTTTCGGAGGGGGAACAGACGTACCCACCTGGGGGGGAAGGGGGGGGGGGAGGGACGGGGGGGGGGGAGGACCCAAATTTGGAGAAAAGTCATTTTTTGAGGTCGAAAATTTGGCTTATTTTTGCCCCTTTTAGGAAAAAAATCTCAATAAAAAGGGTATTTTGGCGACTTTTGACGACATTGACCTAAAAATCACTCATTTTATGCCTAAAAATGCCTATTTTAGGCCAAAATTTGCCTATTTTAGGTAAAAATTGGGGGAGCAGACGTACCCGGAGGGGGAACAGTGGGGCAGGCGTACCATGGAGGGGGAGCAGACGTACCCGAGGGGGGGACCCCCCTCCCCCCAGGAACTACACTGATACCTACCAAAAAACCCGAGGGGGGTTGGGGGGGGGGTTGAGTACTTCCCTCTCACAACTCCAAATCATACCTCTCACAAGCAATTTTATACCTTTTTAAAGAAAAAATCGGTGTTTTCGACCTTATTTCCCCAAAAATCGCGCGTAAACCCACCCATAATACCTATTTTTAGGCGATTTTCGGCGAAAATTTGGAAAAAGTACCATTTTTACCACATTTTTTGCCCAAAATTGTATCACAAAAACTGAGTTTTTTCGCCTTTTTGGGTGACCAAAATCATACCTCTCACGCTTCCGGTCCCAACCCCGCATTATACTTACCGTATTGTCGGAAATAGAACCCCCCATTAATTGAACCCCACCCAAATGGCCCGAAATCAAAAATAGAAGCCCCCCATTAATTGACCCCCCATTAATAGAACCCCACCCCCAACCTTCACCGTACCACAGACTAGTGGTATGTTAAGGCTGGGTTGTTGTGTCAAACGTTGTCTAAGCTTGCGTACACAACAAAATACAGATTTTTGAGCATAATTGCCGCTGTTAAAGTCAGAAAGTACCGAAAAAAGCCATTTTTAGGGACATTATTAACAATGATTTTTTTCGTCGGGGGGCCAAATGAAAAATATAACCCCCCAATAATTGACCCCCCATAAATTGAACCCCCCAAAATGACCCCAGTGAAAAAATAGACCCCCCGGGTTCTATTTCCGTTCCGACAATACGGTATCTCCCACACCATAGTTTTTTTTCAAAATTGACTGGGTGCAGTGCAACATGCACCTAATATGTCGAATTCTAGGTGCAACTTGCGGGGCCTGCCACTACACTGCAAGGGGGGACCCCCCCCCTGCTACAGCATTGCTGCACATGAAACAAAAAATCAGGCAAAAAGCAAACCTTTCGGGTCGGCTTCCACACCCCAACCGTCGATAACGATCAAGCAAACATTCTGTTTCACTTGGGCCATGATTTTGGACGAGAAGCGACAAAGCGGATTGATTTGCGGTTTGACAAGTGAATAGCGGCAGTGAGATCGAACAAGAAGTCCAACACAATGACGAGCTGGGCGAAACGTTGCTGATAAACAGTAACTCCTGAAACTGACAAGCGATGACAATGACGACAAGGATGAAGCCAGACGATATGAGATGACGATGAGATGACCCAAGTCCAAAATCTGGGGGTCGACCCTGTTGACGATAGATAGATGGCGGCGCTGGTGCAGCAAGGGGGAGGGGGTCCCCTCACACACAGGTGTGGGTGGGCGGGCACAATACTCAATGGTAGTGTAGAGTCCATTTTCTCTTTCATTCCATGTGTGTGTGTGTGTGTGTGTGTGTGTGTGTGTGTGTGTGTGTGTGTGTGTGTGTGTGTGTGTGTGTGTGTGTGTGTGTGTGTGTGTGTGTGTGTGTGTGTGTGTGTGTGTGTGTGTGTGTGTGTGTGTGTGTGTGTGTGTGTGTGTGTGTGTGTGTGTGTGTGTGTGTGTGTGTGTGTGTGTGTGTGTGTGTGTGTGTGTGTGTGTGTGTGTGTGTGTGTGTGTGTGTGTGTGTGTGTGTGTGTGTGTGTGTGTGTGTGTGTGTGTGTGTGTGTGTGTGTGTGTGTGTGTGTGTGTGTGTGTGTGTGTGTGTGTGTGTGTGTGTGTGTGTGTGTGTGTGTGTGTGTGTGTGTGTGTGTCATAAATGAAACCATAAATATGCCAAGCCCGGGTTAGATTTCACGACATGGGTACGCAAGCTGTGGTAGAGCCCACTTTTATACCCCGCAGTCCGGCGACAAAACAACGCAATAAAAATGATGCCAAATGGCACCAAATTCCACCGTTTTCAATTTACACTTTTGTTGTCATAATTATTTTTTTATTCAAAGGTTCTTTTGGCAGCACCCGATCCCGAAAAAAAATCCTGGATCTGGATTTGATTGGAATTGATGCTCTCCGGATCGGGATTCTGTTCGAGCACTGATACTGAGGTTTCTTTCCCGTTTTTCATAGGTCATATGATGTGTGCTCAAGCTCAAACTGCAATGCGAGAGTCTCGTCTCAGGCAGAAAAAAGTGTTGACCAAATCAGTTCAATTTTAATTCAGGCGATCAGTTTTGTTGAAATTTATGTCTCACAAGTCACAACCAACACGTTAGAACAAGGTTTTTGAAACAAGATGCGGTGCGTTGTTTAACACAGCGCGACTGATATATGCACCATCAGGTAATTGATAATCTTAGCATCTCGGGTGAGTCAGTAACAAAGTCATAGTCTTTAGAAAAAGCATCATTTTTGTCCCAGTCTTATCACAAACAGCCTTGCTTTGGGGCGCGACATCAAAAAAGGTTTTAGCAGAACAATGCTTGATTCAACAGTAAACACGTTTATACACACGTCAACAAGTTACATCGAACTTTGTTAAAACACAAGAACTCGACAGCACCTGGAAAGAATTTACCACGAAGGCACCAAGACTGTGCTTCATCCTTCATGAGTCCGGAACTTTTGAAATATTGACATGAAAGTCCAATACACGGCTCCACCGTCAGTGGAAACAGTACAGGGTGAGGAGCCATCAGACCCGTTCATATCCTTCGTTGATGAGCGGGTGACATCGTCACTTCAGAACACGAATGTCGACGTGGAAAGTTCGCCTGAGGTGAAGCACGTCACAGTGGGACCATGCCCGATCGAGGTCTGTCGGTCTTTCACAAATTTTTTTCATCACTTTTCCAAACTCTTGGTGCGGAACAATGTCATTGTTGCACTTCGTCATCGTGTCACCAAATTCCAATTGTGCCTTTCTGGTCAGGAAGTGACAGCCACCGGGCAGCGTCTGATGAGCGCGCAGGAATTGCGAAACTCTGCTATTCTGCCGGAAGATATTGAAAATATTTGGTCATTCATTGATGACGGAATATTGGAAGCGGCCTTCTGGATTCGGTTCGGTAGGTGCAAGGGAACTTCGATCAGTTGATAAATGGGGATTATTTGGGGACTCTGTTATCTGTACAAAAGCCGTTGGTTTATGTGCGAACTATGATAATTCAGGCCCGGGCCAGGAAGATCCAAAGTTCTACGTGACCACGCACACATTTCGTCATGTGCATCGACGGCAACGTCGGTTTGTAAGGTACTGTGACTATTCGGCTGTGGAAAACCGAGCTGGAGTACCAGGTTAGAAGTATTATAACCTTTAAAAAGCTTTTGAACCGTATTGAGCACATTTACATAGGTTCCACTCTCAGACTTACACCACTCCAGATCAAGATGGTCCTCCGCCCGAGCATCCAAGAACGCTGCCGCCGGTACCTAAACTACGGTTGCCGGCGCTGCCGGTGGCGTCAAGGAGACCGACACGTGACCGACGAAAAACTAGACTGATTGTGCTCGTCAGCGTGGTGGCTGTGTTGCTGGTCATTATGGCTGTGCTCATCACGTGGGTGGTGCTGGAGACACAGGGCTCAGGCTGTAAGCTACATATAAAGGCATTTCTGTCTTGTTGGCCGAAAGAATCAGTTGGGAACTGACGTAAGCGATGTAGAGCAAGCAGTGCGAAGTTTACGAGGAATCTATTCCCGCAGTTGGAACGCAGTTACAAAATGGGCGCTACGACCATGGTTGGACAAACTGTACAGGCTAATCATGTATTTTGTGACGGAGCTGCGGCACTAATTTCGCCATAGCGTTAACTTTCCTTATACACAACGAACAACTTTTACGCTGATCGAAATTCGTGCTCCAATGCAATCGCGAAATACATCACAATTTTGGCAATGTAAATCCAACCGCATCGTAGTCACAGTGTGTGTGCGGTGCGGGCTCAATGGCGATATCGAACTACTGCTCAGATCACATCGGACGTCTTGGTCACGTGCGATTTTAGCATTGAGTAAATGAATAGATTTCCAGGAGCCGCTACTTGCGACCAGCGTAAAAATTGTTTATTTCAGCCAGGACAGCCGGCAACAACTTTTAAGCTGGTTAAAATTAGTGGCATCACTAAATTTCATTATGTCATGCACAAGGCACACGTGCGTGACCAAGGCAGGTCCCATCCGATCCGATCACCAAGTTGATATTGCGTGTTTCAGCCCCAAACACCACCGCCGACTGCCGCGTCACGGAGTGGAACAAGTGGGCACCATGCTTCGACTCAGGCGAGTCCTGCCAGCAACAGCGATATCGGCGCATTGTCGAGCCGACGACCGATGGCGGCAGAGAGTGTCGGCGACGGATGCAGCAAACCAGACGCTGCCATCAATCGGAGTGCGTGACGCCAAGCTCTTGATGACATGAAAAAACATTCATGCTTTTTGTATGGGAAAAAATATTGTCTCGACTTGATGTTGTTGGGTTAGGCCTGTATGCTAAACTGAGTGCAACAATAATGTTGGTCTGTTTCGCCCTGCTTTCGCAGACAGTCCGAGGCGCCAGGGCTCATCTGTGCGACCGCCTCTGGCAAATTTGCCTTCAAATGCTACATATATGACACTCCAATTCAAGTGCGGATCCAGGGGTGCACAGGGTCCATGCCCTCTGGTCCATTTGGCCCATGAAGGGGGGCACCGTTTCGGAAGGAATAAAGAAAAAGGACCCCCAGATCGCAGGATTTCCACTCTGATACACGTCAAAAGTGCAATTTCCCTGTCACATTTTGTATAATATTGACGTAAAAAACGCGAAATTCTAAACAATCACCAGATAAAAATAACTTTTCAAAAATGGAACAAGCACTAGATACAATGACTTATGGATTTGTCCCTTACCTTGGACAACGGCTGGATCCGCCACTGTTCCAATTGTTTGCAAGCCGGAGTTTTTGTTATTTTGAACATTTTCATTGTGCGTGTCATTCGTGAAAGACACCTTTTTGCGACCAAATATTAGTCCCAAATGTTGTCGTCACGTTGAATTATTAGTAAACCATTTCATCGACACAACGTTCATTCACACACACGCAACAAGACACATACAGTATGCTGTCCTTGGTTTGTTCGAAATGCCGTAGACATATTGTGGGTTTATTACCACGGGTTGTGCCAAAAACAATGTAGTGGAACAAATTAGCTATCCGAATCCACATGAGAAACCATAGTGCACGTTCTGTTAACATGTGGAAACGCTTATTTCTCAATATACATCGTCGAGTTTGGGTTCTTCTCCGCTGTGAAACAATGCTCACTCGGCTTGGCCTTGTGCAACAAACATTCTTTAGCGTCAGCTGAAACAACGATTGAGACAAAGTGTCACAAATCTGATGGCAAACCATCCGTACCTTTGTAGGTCAACGCCAAGCAACGGCAGTCTTTGTGACACAACTGCAAACAATTTATTTCATCCCCCACTTTTGTGTGATTAGCCATTATCGCATTGGTGCCTTCGATCCCACGCAGATGGGGTGGCGATGCAAAACGGGATTGGTCTACAAGTTTGCGGACGTTGTGGCTTGGCAATCCAATATCAAATAATGTGGAACTGGTCCAGCTTACGGCTAAAACAGTCATTTGCAGTGTCCACAGTGCACGGATCGATATCTGCAAGGAGACCTCAAGCACTGATAAATAATAATTCTAAAATCGCAAAACTTACAATATTCGCAGATCGCATAATACTGGTAGTAGCAATAAGTGTCATGCATCCAATATGTTGAACCCACAGCGTAAACAAGCGAGCAATCTTTATCAGTACTGGATGGATCTAGACTATAAGACCGCCAATTGACATTGTGCATCTTCAACGGTATGGCTGGTCGAGTCACGTTGTCATACCAATACCATCCCTCTGAACGGTTGCTGCTGCTAATGTCCAATCGTTTGGCAGCAGTCCAGACATTGTCCTGAGTTGCGGTACATACAGCATCGAGTGTCTCAGTAAACTTTCACTTTAGTAATAAACTAAGAGCGCTTGTTTTGAAACTCACGCCGCCGTTTATAAAATAGGTTATCACGTTGGCGATGAATGTATCATTTGGCCAATCAACGCGAAGCAATTGTCCGGCTCCAAGGTTACGGACGTGTGTTCTGCACGTATCCAGCGCATATTGCCAAGTTACAGCTGATCCACCAAACCAGTAGCAGATCAGTTGTCCATTGTTGTCCAGCAGCTTGTGGGCACGGGCACCGCAACTCGATCGAAATTCTACAAGTTCGAAACTGAATACACGTGCAATTGATCAAATGCCGAATGTATGAACATTACTTAGTTACCTTCGTACGTTGTCGCAGCGATCAGACAAATAGTCGCCAAGCCGAGACTCAGAAACAGCCTAATCATTTCCACACACCCAACCTTCAGTTCTCCATCCTGAGACCGTCCATTCGACGAAAATTCTGATCGAGACCCTGAACCACTATGAATTCAGTCATTTCGAACTAAAAATAGCAAAACACCAATAAAACTTTATGCCTAGTTACGAACCCATCCACAGAACATGAACAACGACAAAAACACTTTGTGCCGGGATCGTTGTGCTTGGATCAAAAGCAAGTGAAACAACCAATTGAATTACGACTGGTCGAAAGCAATTGCCTTCGATTTCAAATGCCTTCATTCAGGGTTGGATAAAAAACTTTTGAAACAAGTTTTAAAAAAATTTTTTTAAAAAAGTCTGAGATTCTGGAAACTGTACGAAACTTAGTGGTTGCGGAATGGGTTTGATAATCTCGCTCGAGTTATTGTTGTGACGAAGTCGTCAGATGAATGGCTTGCTTCTGTGTGTGCCCACGCAAGTTTCAATGCCTACCATGATTCTCTGAGGACTAGTGAGTGGCTGCAAATTTTCTAAACGGCAGTTGGGTGTTGTCATTGCGGGTAGCGTGTGCGGAATGTTCATGTGCGTGACTGGGCCTCTTGCCCGAGTTATTATGTACATTACGTTTCTTTGCTGAAAGCACCTTTCGCTACCTACAATGCTCTGATCCACAATGTTCCGTAAGCCTTATGGTACCACTCCCGCTCTGCTATGTATGTACTGGTGTCAGCCTGTGCTCTATGAACCAGGTAAATCAAAGTCGAGTCAACAGAGTTACGGTATGTTTATGCAAACTGAACGGGGTTCGACTCCGCACTCAAAACCTCACAAACTGACCTCGAATACTACCGGGGCTCCCTTTTTATAGGTTCACTTCACTGTGGTTTCAAAGGAATGCAAAACATTTCCCAGTTCTGCGTTTTTCATTTTTCATCCGGAAACCGGAATCCGGAAATATTTCCGGAAAACGCAGATGCTGTTCCGGATCCGGAAATAGATCAAAGTTTTTGCATGTAAATATTTCCGGATTCCGGATTCCGTGCTCAATCTAAGTCCGCCCTAAGCCTACATATGTATAAAAACTGCTATGTATGTATGTATCCCGCCTTTTTACTGGCTACTGATTTGCTTACTGTGCACTATTCGCTTATCTGATTGGTTACTGATGACGTCACTTTTTCTTGCTGATTTGGGACCCCCTATAAAAAGGGAGTTCCTGCCCCGGTAGTATTCGAGGTCAGTTTGTGAGGTTTTGAGTGCGGGGTCGAACCCCGTTCAGTTTGCATAAATATACCGTAACCCTGTTGACTCGACATTGATTTGCCTGGTTCAAAGAACACAGACTGACACTAGTACATATACCTAGCAGATCGGGAGTGGTACCATAAGGCTTACGGAACATTGTGGATTAGAGCATTGTAGGTAGCGAACGGTGCTTTCAGCAAAGAAACGTAATATACTGTACATAATAACTCGGATAAGAGGCCCACTCACGCACATGAACATTCCGCACACGCTACCAGCAATGACAGGCGTAGAGTAAGGTTTAAACTGTTTAGTGCTGTTTAGTCAGCCGTTTAGGGCAAACAAGTTGACAACAAGAATCCGAAATTGATGAATAAAAAACGATATACAGTATATATTGTAGTTCGATCGAGTTGCGGTGCCCGTGCCCACGAGCTGGTGGACAACAATGGGCAACTGATCTGCTACTGGCGGGTGGATCAGTTGCAACTTGGCAATATGCGCTGCAGGGTTGAAAATAAATTTTTTTAGAGCACCGTTTTTTTGAAAAAAATTTTTTAAGTAGAAAAGTAGCGCAAACGTCGTTTCAGGTGAAATGGAGGCGCTACACAAAAATGTTTGAAAACTCAGAATTTTTCGCCACGTGACCCCTCGCATGGGGATCATCAACGTATGTACGAAGGCGATTCGGTTATTCTAGCAGGATCTGAACGTGACGTGGACTGCACACGACTATTTTATCTATCAGTGTTTGTCGGTAGTATAAATATCACGCGGACGTGGGGGCGACTAACTGCGTAGATTGTCGCAGGATACTAAATTTCACGTGCCAGACATAGATGATAATGATTCACCGACAATAGGAAGCGATTATCGTTTATGTATGTAGCTGGTAAAGTTCTGATCAAAGGAGCGATGTGCCGGAGAATGCCGAATATGCTCCTCCAAAAAGCCGCCACTGGAAACAAATTAGTTGTTCTGAATAAGCGAACCGCATCTGCAGACATTTTTTATTCATGTCTCACATGCTTATACAAAGTGCGGGCATATTTGGGAAATTGATTGAAATCTCATATTCGATGTGGATCCTACATATGCTAAGCCCCCGGGGGACGTACTTGGTGTTCTCCGGTACCTGAATTCTCCAAATAGAGCCCCTGTGAATGATGCTCTCTAGACCAGGGTTGGATTTAAAAAAAAAGTAAAAATTTTATATATTGTAAAAAAAATTTTTTTTAAAAAAAAGTTGGCCACTTTTATTTGTCATTTGTTGCTTTTTTCACACAATATGAGTGTAGTGGAAGTCTTTTTTATCTCTCTTCAAATTTACCCCCAAATTCACAAATAGAAGGTTGGTCTTCCCTTTGTCATATATACCCACAGAGTTTCCTTCGAGGTTCTCAATGTCATCAAAGGTGCTAGATCGCAGGTGATCGACGTAAACATGCCTAAGGAAAAGTTCTATTTAGTGTCCCTCAAAACATACCTACTGTAAGTAACATGATTTCAGAAATTTCATTTTTTAAGAAACCAATTTTTTGGGGGTCCGGAATGAAAAAAAGTGATTTTTAAAAAAAAATTTTTTAAATTTTTTTTTTAAAAAGTTCGATAATAAAAAAATTTTTTAATCCAACCTTGCTCAAGACACTGAATGAAATGCAAAGTTTCTGTTCATGATCCTGCGCCAGTGTACGTACACTTGTATGTACTGCATGTACACGTGGTGCCTATTAGTTTCCATACGTTCTGTATAACCGTTTCACAGATTGGTGGGGCTACAATGTAGAAAACTATGGTGCCGAAGAAGCATGCACTGACTTGTCATTTAAAAAACTGAGGTCCATCACTTCTTTATGAGTCATTTTGGCGGTCAAACTAAGCGCCGCAGGCGCGATTTTGGGAAATTTGACACAAATTAGAAAAAAAATTCAAAAATTTATGCCTCAAAAAGGCCATTTTTGGAAGAATTAGGCGATCTTATTTTTCCGAAAAACTCGTGTTTAAAAAAACAGAATATCTGGCTCTTCAAAAAAAATTTTTTTAACTTTTTTAGTTAACCACTGTTTTTTTTTTGAAACAACCCTGATGCGCTGGATACATGCAGAACACACGTCAATAACCTTGGAGCCGGCCAATTGTTTGGAGCCCCCGCGCCACCACACAATGTATAGGCAATCCATCGGCTCATGGCACTTTTTACACGCACATCGCATGCAGTAGCACACGCCATTTTCTAAACAAAATGTACACTTTGCGCGAGTGTCATACTTTGATGACCGCTTTTTAATTAATTCAGTTTTTATTTGCTGCTTGATTAAACTTGAGGATGTTTCAACTCATGACTGCAGAGAATAGAGGCATTCATTGACGGCAGTAATGTAGCATGCAGCCTGTGTGTGTTGAGTGCCATGAGCTGGCGGATTGCCTATACTTGCGACGCACCCTGCTCATTAACATAACGTGTGCTTGCGCAAATGAACAGAGACTACGGTGAGTAAATACATGGAGTTCTCAAAGTGCTCCACGCCAAGACATTGCAAATCGCCCCTGTTGTAAGACCAAACTCAGACGCACCCATCTGATATCACCGCTTCTGTCGTCGACTTGACGGGTGTGTTCGAGAGTGCCACGTGTTTCGGTTGATGTTTCACACACAATTGAAACGTTGCCTTCAATGCCGGATGGTCGATGCAGGGCAGGACAAGTCGGGCGTAACGCGGTTGGAACAGAGTGCTGATCACGGCACCGTTGCTGTTGCGCTCGGTTCTCACGAACGTCCCTGAATGAGGAGTTCGATCAGCTTTCACCAGGTCGTCCTTCTAGAGTAAGAGGGAACATACAGAACCTCCCACTACCGCCAGGTATTGGTCGCACAATGACTATAAAGAATTGGTCAAATTTTTTTCCTGTATCGTGAAGAAGGAAAGTGACGGGGCAATGACGTTGCGTTGCGTGATCGCACACAAAGTATGTAGTAAAGAGAATGTTTCAGACCTGCGGCAACGTGGTTGATCTGCTTGATTATTTTTAGCTGAAAATGTTTTGTCAAAAATACAAGTAGCATAGTGGTTAAGGTTGAACCTGAAGATCAGGGTAGATGAATTCTGATTTAGTCATTGTGCGACCAATAACATACAATACACGATGTGACATGAAACAAAGAAACACATCGGTAACGTTTCGAAAATCGGCTCAGTGTCATGCACATTGGCGTGCAGCTGGCCTAAGCTACTGTATACCGTATGCTTGCCCAACAAACCACGGTCGCTCTTTGGATTGTCGCGACCCTCGAATGCCAAGGCGAACGAGTACTTCTGGCCAGGAACGAGCTGTTGAACGAGTTGAATCATGACTCGATCCCCATTCGTCTCGGACACCAACTTGTGCACGCACGTGGGCTTCGTTGAAGCCATAAACTCGTGATGCTCCTACAACACCTGCTGACGGTACGGTAGCCTGTTATTGCATCGTCTTTCCACGTTTCTTGCGCTGGTACGGTATAAAAACACGTGTGATTGACACGTCATATACTGCAGATGGTAACGTAACGTGATTGAATAAATAGGTGCTAGATTGGCTAATACCACTATCGTCAAGTCAAGTCATCCAAATCTTGTCGTGAAATCAAGCAATAGTACATATATTGGTCGCACAATGACCATATAAGAATTTATCAAATCTATCCTGATTTTCACGTTCAGTCACTCTTAACCACTGTGCTCTTTGTGATTCTCACAAAACATTTTCACCTGAAAAAAAACCTGCAGATCAACCACGTTGGTGCAGGTCTGAAACATTCTCTTTACTACATGCTTTGTGTGCGATCCCGCAACGCAACGTCACCACCCCGTCACTTTCCCTCTTTACGATTCAGGAAAAAAATTTGACCAATTCTTTTAAAGTCATTGTGCAACCAATACCTGCGTGAGCTACAAATGAGCGCGAGAAATAATACATAGACGACGTGCTTTGACCACGGCACTATAAGCCGCCAGATTGATTCATAAAAATATCGGAGCTAGCATGGTAATGCTAAGCGACATATGGTTGATTCCTTATATTGCGTGAGTTGAAAAATTTAAACTCACGCCATTTTCACAAGACTAACTGAGAAGCCCAAACTTGCACACAACTTAATGGCGCGACTTCTAGGTCCACACAAAATTTCATTCCGCTGCGTGCCCACCGGCGCGATCGCGGGCAAGATACAGTGAAATTTTGAAAACGTCTTTCCCTTTTTTTTTCCCAAAAAACAGCAGGGCCCAGACGACGAACACCAGAAATGAATATCGCATATAGTTTCGCACACGAGAAACACGATGGGCTATCGCTGACTTCGAACTCCACGACGAGACCGTTCCAGACCATGACCACACTTTTGTATGTAAAGGTGCTTCCCGAAGAAAATTTCGCCGAAAAGTGGGTACCAGAACTATTAAAGTGTTATGTGAAGTTCTTCGCACTCGAGAAACACGGGGGCTATCGCCGAGTTCGAACTTTTAGTATGAA
The DNA here is from genome assembly GCA_030248065.1 of Rhynchonema sp. JSB1_4. Lineage (NCBI taxonomy): Eukaryota > Metazoa > Nematoda > Chromadorea > Monhysterida > Xyalidae > Rhynchonema > Rhynchonema sp. JSB1_4. Next base: position 51,506 of record JASAMV010003519.1, read on the forward strand.
CGTTCCAGACCATACTTTGACAGAAAGATGTCTAAAGCCAAAATCAGCGTATATGTTTTAATCTTACGTCAAACATATATAATTCCAATTGGTAAATGTTTTTCAGCTCAAAAAATACGCATAATAATGACGCTCAGACACACACAACAATGCATAGGCACGCTACGCAGTTGCCGATGATAAAGCGCACAATGTATTACCCACAACACACAGCCAGCCAGCCAGCACACACACACAGGCAGGCAGCCAGCACACACACACACAGGCAGCCAGCACAACAGCAATGCAGCAATGCACGCGTAGTACATATATAGAAAGCTAGTCAAGAGAGGCGAAGCGATGTCCGAGCGGTATAACGCGCAGCACTGAAGAGAAAGCCGCGGTCAAACATTCACGCGCGCAGCTAACTTGTTATCTTACTAACTTAATGAATTCTGGGAACATTTCAGTTTCTGTTTATTGAGATTAATTATAAGCACAGGCGTCGCAGTTTATGCGCTGGATGTCATTCATGATAAAATACCCACAAGATATCAACTTGTAATTAAAATTGCTGTTGCTCTTGAACATTCGAAGCTTTTTCCGCATGTATAATTTGACTTTCGTGGGAAAGTTAAATAGTAGTTTTTACGCAACATTGAATCCAAGATCAGATGCGCCCCCAGCATTGCTGATGTTTGAATTATCGAAGCGAAGGGACAGGGCAGAAGTTCATGCACAGCTTTGCGACAAACCAACAAGTGCCATTCTCGAACGAGCGCAATCAGTGCGCATAAAGAGACCAGGGTCAAATACATACCGGCGATCAAAAACAAAGACGACAAGTACCAGTTCCTCAAAAGCAGGACATGCGCGGGGGCACGCGGGTGTTTCAGGGGGAAGACGCAACACAAGCGGTCTCCAAGAACCCCAAGAAATCAAACACAAAAGCCATCACGAAACCACCACTCAATCCGCCAAAAAGACAGCATCCAAACAACCCCCACACCTCAGCGCTCACGGCGCCCACTCACCAAAAGCCAGTCATTCAGAACCAGCGCCAACAAAACCGCAATCCCGGTCCGCGCTGCGCGAAAAAAAACGACACAAAAAAAAAGGCCCCAAGGGGCAAAAAGAAATAGTCCCATACATAGACGACGTGACTTTGACCACTTTGCTGATGTTTCTTGGCACTGATAATGTAAGTGTTTCCGCCAGATTGATTCATAAAAATAGACATTTATCCATATTCCCGGCGCGAACTCTTTTGAATCAACACCCAGCCGATATCGAAACTTTCGGCAAACCCACATATTAGGCAACCCCCTCAACCCACGACGGAACGGCAGCCGGCGCGCACGAGGCAACAAGGAGAAGAAGAGAAAGCAACTCAAATCTCCGGCGCCCGGCTCGGGCAAGACAGCACGCGCCGGAAAGTCAAGCACGGACAAACAGCCAGAACACACACGACCAAGCCAAAAACACACAAAGCACAACCCACCCACACCAAACCACCACCTTGTTATGTGCAGCGTGACGTGGCGAACACAGCTAATTTACCACATCTTGTTCTGCTGGTGGCGTGGTAAAGTCAGGAAGCAGTCCACAGTTATAAAACGTGCGTTTACTTTCAAAGTTTTCATCTGTCCTACAGAAACCTCTCATAATAAAATAATACCATTCTGAAATTTTTGAAGAAAAAAAGACTCAAGAAAATTTATCTGATGTGGGTACAGTTACCTTTCGAACGTTCCAACAGTCAGTCGCGTGGGATCAGCATGAAGCAGGATTCGATCAGTGGGCTCAACGACCTCGAATTTGAGCGTGATCCGACCGGAATAGTTGAGACCTCTGATGATCTTTGGAATGGTTATAGTCCGTCCACCAGCTCATGGCACTTTGTGTTGCTGTTGGCCGACTTGTTCTCTTCCTCCACGTTTTAATGAAAGAGAAATTGAGTTTCCGAAAAAAACATTTTTGCTCCTAAATTGCTGTTTTTATGAAATCGACGTGTTTTACAGATTTTAATTTAATTTAATTTTAAATTTGATCGAATTCAATCGTTTTCGACACATTTTATCATTTTTTTAGTTTTTTTGCAAAATCGCTCACACTCAATTTCTCTTTCATTAGAACGTGGAGGAAGGGACCAAACCAGCCAGCAGCAACACAAAGTGCCATGAGCTGGTGGACGGACTATACATAGCTGCACGATGTACCGTAGCGGACGGATGCCCGCCCAATGTCGGTTGCGAGCAATCTCGTACTCGTTTTCGGTGCTGAAATAAAAAATAAAGAGGAACCTGTGTTAAAGCTGCTGGTTAACAACCCTTCGACCGCGCTTGATCTTGGGTATAGTACAGTACGTATATATAAACAAAGCTTGGACATCGTGTTACTCGACCCTAATCTGGCGAGCCGATTGGTTGCTTCCTGATGTTTCACGGCCATGTTGAAGTTTGACCCTGGTGAAAAAACACGAATAAATTTTTGAAACGCTGCTGTGACACGAATAGGCTGTTTCAAAGTTTGATACTGGAGTGACAGCAACCTCCAACATTGTGGCGAAAACCGCAATGCGCAATAGCTATTGAAACGCTCGCATTGTTGAATAAAAATATAAAAGGTTTCAGAAACCTGGTCATTTTTTGCTAGGATTTTGTACTCGTATAATTTTAAGCATCTGTGGTGAATGAAATAAGTTGTCAATTGCAATGCCACAATGTTGGAGGTTGCTGTCACTCCAGTATCAAACTTTGAAAAAGCCTATTCGTGTTACAGCAGCGTTTCAAATTTTTTCGTGTTTTTTTCACCAGGGGCAAACTTCAACGTGGCCGTGAAACATCAGGCAGCAACCAATCGGCTCGCCAGATTGGGGTCGAGTGACACGATGTCCAAACTTTGTTTTTATATACTATTATACCCCCAAAATCAAGCGCGGTCGAAGGGTTGTTAACCAGCAGCTTCAATGTCTTCGTGTCTTGCACAAGAAACCAGTGTGGTGCATTGTAACTGTTTGTTTTGTTCTTTGCACCGAACCTGGAAACAGGGCACTGCTAACGTACGCGTCTTGGGGCACTGAGCGTGTACCTTACGAGTGGATTCGTGGCAGTACAACTGAAAAACATTCTTCTCAGTGCTCAGAAGGGATCAGTGTAATGGGCTCGAACGCAAAATTCTATCTGTGTAACAAGTTATGTTTATGATCAGCTTACATACATACATGTTCAACTTGTCGACTTGTTCAACTTTGGTGGTGGCACAGTCTTTCTCCACAGGCGGCCCATCGCCCATCGCCGCACGCACGAGAAGACCGTTGGTCAAAAGAAAGAGCCATAGAGGATGCATGACCTCACTTTCTTCTCACGGTCGGTAGGAAACTAGGTATTTTCTCTCTTTGTGTGATAGGGAATGGGGGGGGGGGCTGAAACTGAGTTAAAAAAGGTATTTTTTTAAGTCCTGCTCGAAGTTGCGTGTGGGTTTCAGATGACAGTCTGTTTTAGCAAAATTAAAAAATTAAATGATGAAAAATGACGAATGAACAATAATCCATGCTGCACGACACGTTGTTTATTCTGCTCGCCACGTGAAACTAAAAACGTTTTGCCGGCCACGCATGATTAGTTGGCAATTTATAATGATATTTTAAAAGAAAGATGAAGACATAAAATAATGCTGGATCAATAAATATTCAGTGCAGTCTGTGCGCATATAAATAAATAAATCAACGATGCATAATGAAGAACCCATGACCTGTATAGTTAAGTATCCATCGCGTATCAATACCGTAGTCTACAGTAACCGTAGCTCAAATGTAAATGAGACAAATGATGGTGTTCACAAACAAGAACACGAACAACAAAGACAAATCAATTGCGTAGCAGAAGTTCTGGATTGATCGTTCCGCATTCGCTTGATGTTCAACAGCGTCAAGTTGAGATTCAATTGATTTTCGAAGAGACAAAATTATGTGCTCCTGAAACCGTACATAATTTTGTAAGAATGAATATTCCTGAAGTCAGAAGTTAATAATTCTTTGGTTACCAGTTTTTCTATTCTTCTTAGGGCACTATGACCTTCAGTTGGCGATCCGTTGTGTTTCTGTGGATTGCTTCGTGGACTGTAAGCTTCCTGAAGGCAATCGGTAAAATGACCGCTTGTCATCAAACCAACATATCAAATGTTTAAAATCAGGGGGTCGTTGACCATTGAAAACCGACCACGTGTCCTGTCTGCCTGACGAGCCAGTCGGGTGGTGAGTTGGCGAAACACGAGTGCAGATGCATTAACGTGACGGCGGCCACTGTTGACAAGAAACATACCAGCATCTCGATCTGGACAAACTTGCCTGAGACCGAAGTTCTTCATTGCATAAGAAGGGAATTGAGCAATATCAACTCTGGACGGGATTCTGGAGACTTACCCAATGATGGGAATTCTGAGGAGTTGCGAGGCATCGTGCTGGACACGGGAGTGAGCAGCACCGCAATTGCCAGCAGGCCTGTCAGACCGAGACTGACCTGGAACGGAAATGGTGGTCCCTTGGAATCACCGTAGTTTTCACCGCGGGTGCATGCCGTACTGGAGAACAGCTACTGCTGATTATACTCGTTTTGGAAAATACATAGTATCAACTTTATCTACGCGCACTTTATTCACATTTCGATGAGGACACCTTTTCTCCCCTGGCTCGTTCGTGCACGGCTGGTGAGAACAGCCCAATCAACGTCAAACTCGTTATCATCGCTGCTGGCAGACTCTGCGTCAGGATGTAGAAGCCGGCCTTACGGTCCATGGTTAAGATGATGGTGGCCCTGATCCGACATCACGGTTCAATCAAATTCAGAAGAATTATTTTGTGTTCAAACCTTCTTGCGGTATCTGCCATCGGTATCCCATCTGCCTATTGATTCATTGATCTTCAGGCTGCGCACATGCCATTCTGCAAAAATGTGCGATGCAATAAAGAGGGATGCTGAGTACGAATACTTAGATTTATGTTTCATTGGCAGAAACTGCCGTACCAGTGGCACTGATCCGCGCTAAATCGTGTTCGGCCATCGCTTCATCGTGAACAATTGCAACTTGAGTAGGTGGGTACATCGAAAGAGGCGAAATTGATGATGCACTTCTGCAGCAGCACAAGTACCCGGAGAACTTTGCCTCGACCCATCCTCCCTCGAACAACCCCACTGGGGCTTATTTGAAATGTTTCCGAACTCCACACTAGCCGGGCCTGTCTATGAATTGGATTTCAAGTGTTCCGAACCTGAGTGATCCTGGGAAACAACGTCACATCCAACGGACACCTTGTTGTCACCACCATGGCTTGCGCGAATTCGATTTTTCCATTAACCCAAATAGTTACTTTTGACCGTGTGGATGTCACTGTGGCTGCCACCCTATTTTTGCACTTGTTAATTTACTTTAATCTATACAGCAAAAATCATAACCACTTTTCAAAACACACATTTCCATGATGGTCAAATCAACCAGCCAAAC
>JASAMV010003521.1:0-12609 GCA_030248065.1 Rhynchonema sp. JSB1_4
ACACAACTCTTGAATACCAAGACAGATTTACTGTTGCCATTGATTTCGACCAGTGTTTTGGCTGGATGAGGCAATGCATCTGATCAGCAATGTCTACGCTGGTCAAACAATCTCAAAATATCATCATTCTCCGGTTACTGCCACTGCCCACAGCCTGTAAGCCCACGTTGAAATTCCATTCGACATCCTGCAGTGACGCCAGAACAGTCGATTGCCATTCTGATGTGAAAGTGCCTGGTATGAGCACTGGGTCGGACGGGCCTTGCACCAGGGGCACCACATGGTACCTGAAAGTTGACTTTTGATGACGTTTGAAAATTTCGTGACCTTTCATGCTCTTGTTACCAGAAACGCCATTGTCGTAGACCGCCATGCATCACTGACACTCGCTTGTGACCATAGAGCTGAAAATCGATGAGTAGTTGTGAATTGTGCGGCAATGTGTAATTTGTTGGTTGTTCGTTTCATCAGGCATTTGTACTTCCAGTCGGGTCGTGTACCAGGTCATCGTATGTACTGGATGATCACGCGTCCACAAAAAGATACATGACATGAGCTGATTTTAACTTTGAGTCAAAATTTAACACTTGAGCTCATGCTCAACTAAGACTGCCAGCTACTGCACCTAAATGTGGTCAGTTACATTACCTAGAGATAGTAAAACGAGTTGCACCCACCCTAAACATCATCCAAGCCCTGGTGGCGGTTGTGATTGATTCCGGGTGCTCTCCGTGGTCATACAGCACGACATGACAATGTGCGTGTACACCCAACTCTCTGGCGTACGTCTCAAAGTCACTAGGGTGCACCACATTGTACCGAAGGTTGCGGGTTGAGAAAGTGACACGACGAAGGTCGAACAGACGAGAACCTTAAACGTTGATAAAATTTGAGTTTTTGTTAGTCTGCCAGTGATGATGACCTGGCGCACCGCTGTAGAAAACGGATGGAGCTGATGAGAAAAATGAGTGCTACTCAGAGAAGTGTGGGTTCGAGTTTCCCGCGTTGTACTCCGGTACTGAAAGTTCAATCAATACCATTTTAGCCAAGATCACTTTATGTACATAACCTCTGATGTGTCCCTCCTCAAACAGTTGTTTGTAATTCGGCAGTATATTCACCGTGTCAAACAGGCACAGCTGCTGCGGGGCGCGCAACAGCGTCAATTCCACGTATTCGGGTGAAACTTCTGCTGGCACCTGTGGAAACGTTCAGATTCGTCATCATGTGGGCTTTTTAGTCGTGTTTTCGAACCGAACGAACTGCAAAGCTACCACAGACCTGATCGCTGTTTCGGAATTGCGCCTCAACGACTGCCTTAAGCAGTAAAGTTGAATAAATCAGAACCAGAAAGGCCATAATTACTGATCTGAGTTTGATTTGATTACGCAATGCAATATAAAATCATGTGGTTTGAGAGAAATCTGTCGTTTTGTTGATTTGTCCCATTTACGAAGTGGGTGTGTATATACATTTTATTTTAACGAGGGTCATTTTCATCAGTGCACGCAATGCGTGTCAGTTCCCACTCTTTATCCTCTTTTGATTCATTTGAATTGATCTTTTTATCAACAGTATTGTTGCTCGCAATAATAATATATTTTTACTCCAACGTCTTTCTTCATTCGTTTGCCGTCTTTCCTCACGTGCTCTCATTATGCGCCTTCACAGATTCAAAATGGGTGTTTACGTGAGAGTGCTGATATGATATGAAATTGATTTTGAGATAACATAAGAAGCAACGAAGCCGATTTTTATAATAGAACGACAGGGGCAACGCATGATGATAAACGAACATAAAATTGGGAAAAATATATACCTATGTACATATGTAGGTGTGAAAATAGAAGTAAACCAAATGAAACTTGATGTTTTCATTAAAGTCCGAGTAGCAAACATCCACAAGAGCTTCAACATTACCCAACGAAAGTATACAGAACTCCAAGTCACTCAACTCCCACCGGCACTCTTATGTATTTCCCTTTTTTGCCTATATTTTGTCACTTCCTGCCTTTCTCACAAATCTCCAATTTTGTCACCATGATTTCCCGATGTCTGAAGAATGCCTTACTGCTGGCTGCTGTTCTGGATTACGGTAACCAGACTTTCAGAATTCAGGCAATAAAATATTGAAACCAACTAATAGGCAGAACTACGCCCAGGTTTAATGACATCAACAAACGAACCAATCACAAATTTCACCTCGTCACCACTCACCGATTCAGTTTCAAACCTGACCATGACTACCACCGTTTTGCCGACTACTAGTGCCTATGAAAGTCAGCAGTTCAACTTTTATTTTTTTCGTTTTTTAAATTCAGTTTGTTTTTGATGTTGTTTCACAAACAGTTCACCATTTCAGCCACATGCTCCAAATCTAAACTCGACTCACAATCCAAAGCCGGTAACTATCCGAATCCAACGTATGTCGATCCGAATGGAAATACAGTGACATTTTCAAACGACAGTATCCCAAACGGCACCATGGCAAAAGTCGAGTGTATGAAACATCATGTTTGGGACGACATGTCACTGAGAAATCGAGAGTTTCTGCGATTGAACTGCACCAATGGCGAATGGAAATGGCTGAACGTTGAGGGAAACCCAAAGTGCTCACCTTTGCCAAGTGAGGGATTTGAAGCGTCAAACTATGTACTGCTGCGCTGATGCAAACGTTAGGTTGATGCAAAGTCAAACCTGATGATGGGTCACGTGTTGTCTTGGTTATACCGTAATACATAATTTATGTAGCTACATACATAGTACGTTACTAAGGTACATCATTCCGAGTTTTTGATGTCACTGTGTGTAATTTCGACCCTCCTAGAAAGCTGATTTCACATTTTTACGTTGGTCTGACTTCGCCGAACATCAATAAATCTCGAAATATTCTCGTCGCAATTTGTCAGCTGATCAAAGACTGAGCCGGTCTCCATGTTTGACACAATGTTGATGAAACACGGAAACTATTTCCAGCCTGTCCACAAACAAAGTCATCAATCATCCACCTTGGTGACCGCCTCGAATTCAAACCGAAGTCGTTTTCCGATGCCGTTCTCGATCAAGAACGAAGTCCGCTTAATTCAACCGCGGAAGTTCGATGTAAGGATAATTTTGTCTGGAATGACAGCCAATGCGCGCACGGCGAATGTAAACCAAGAAAGGTATTGGCATGTTGTTCATTTGTGATTATATGAATTATTGGTGTATGCTGTCAATGAATTTATCTGACTTTTCCAATGCAGATAAAATGCATTGCGACGTCCGATTCAGAAAACTCAGGCGACGGTGTGTGGACAAAGGATAACAGCACCAGCAGTCTTGTTTGCGATCCAAGTTTGTTTTATCGATTTTTTACTCTGGTCGAAATTAGAGGAATCAGTATTATATGCATTGATCGCAAAATAATCTAAACCTATGTAAATGTCATGACCAAAGGTGTGTCCGTCCGATTCCCCCAGTTTCCAAGCAGCCCACTCTTCAGCCTGTGGCGTTTTGTCGTCCCTGCCTGGGCATGCACACACCGAGCTCAAAATCGGTGGTGAAATAAGCAGGGATCGGACCAAACGTTACCGAATCGATACACCAGCAACAGTCACCTGCAAGGTCGACTATGCGTTTGGCAACAACAAGTCACAAACAGAAACAATATGTGAGCGTGAGGGAAATAATCCAGATTCAGAAAATGCACGATGGAAACCGCTGCCGACCTCTACTGACTACGTTTGTGTGGAAAGTTGGTTTTCTGATGTTATGTTGTTGGGATATTTGCTTTGCATTAAGCTGCAACAGCAGTACTGTGTACTGTACCGTATTACGTTATCAGGCTTGCGTATCTGACAACATCTACTGTATGTAATCTCACATCTTTTTGGGGTCACGCGTCCTTGTGGTGCATTTGCACTGACGATGTCTTGGTGCAGCTCCCGTCTGGAAAATAGGACGAAACAGTCAATGCTTATTGTTTCTTTGCTCATACATCATTCTATCGCTGAAAACAGTTCTACGAAAAGCAGCACACTGTCCCACTCGATATCAATGCCCACAATAGCCGATTTGTGGAAAAAGAATAAAAGGCCGACGCAATCATGAATCCAAAAAATTCTCGTTTCCATTTGTTCCAGCCTGTCAGCCACTGCGTGACTCTATGACGTTCCTCGTCAACTACAGCAGAATGGCGTGGACAGGACAAGTGTTCAATGGGGGTACTGCCACGGTGCACTGCCAGGTCAGTGCGTTTTTAGCCCTTTGAACACAGCAATGATTTGGGTCACGAACAATGAGACAGAATGCTCATGTGCTTCAGTACTTCGTTTGAGAGTTTTCAGTTGCAACACTACTTCCTTGTCAATAACAGCGCTGAAACACAAAACTTGACATGCCAATCAAGTCATCAGTGGCAACCCACCTCCAATTCCCGTTGTCTCAAAGGTGAATCGGATAGTATCGGATCGGATAGGTTTACCACTTTGTCGTGTGGTGTACGTGTACCACATTGGGTTATATTGCTCGAACTATGGTACATCAGTTAACCAAACGTAATAGGTTTTTTAGCTTGCGAGAATGTGAAAGAAACAAATCCTGAAATTGAAAAGTACGAGCACGATACTTTGCCCCTAACGACGACTTCAGCCAATGGATCTTACACGCAAGGCACCATTCTGGCCGTGAAATGTCCATGGGACAGAGAACCGCCTGCAGAGACCAGCAAATGTGACTCTTACGGCCGTTGGGCACCTTCTGTGGGAAAATGCGGAAATAAATGTTAGTTTGTGCTTTCCGGTGAAGCGTTCGAAGCAAGTCATGGGCATGATAACGAGCAGGCATGCATGAAAAGTTCGAATTGTAACCCAACTGCAATGACGAAATCTTGATCGTAGCATGTCGTGTCGGTTTGACAGGTTAACGACAGCAAAATGTCGTTTTCAGTCCTATTCACACGGGCACCCGCACCCCCAGCGCCCACCCGTGCCCAACCACCACCCAGCACCACCCCAACTTCATCCACGAACGCTGGCTTCCTTCTGATCGTAACCACCGTGGTCGTCAGTTTGGTCGTGGTCTCACTCATCGTGTTCGTTTTTTGGTATCATCGTCGAGTGCTGGTCAATCGTGAAAATCAGAAAATTCGGATGCGCGAAGCGATTTCGGTATGAATCTGAACACCTTTTCTCAAATTTGTGCCAAGATATCGAAATGCATTTTTATTGCAGCTCGAAAATCTGCGCGCTTTGCGACAACCGGCACCAGAGGGTACGATTCCACACCACAAATTGAAAAGGAGAAAGAAGAAACAGTTTGACGACACGGTCAGTGGTTCTCGATATTAACCGTCGCAAAAAAAGGTCACACAGGTTGCAGATTTATCTTTTTTTTAATTTCAGGTACTTTCGCAAGTCCGGATACCTCACAGGCACCGCTTGAAGCCGAATCCACCGATGCTCAACCCGGTCTATTCTGAAGACGCTCATATTCAGTTCTTGGAGAGTGTAAGTGACTGGCTGTATAGTCCAGCCACGAACTCATGAGACGACTTATTTTGAATTTGACTTGAACGGATCCAATAATGTTCCGGTTCCACGTATTTTGGAAATGAAAGAAAGAGAAACGCATGTATTTTTTAAAAACACGCTCTCCACCTCGGTGCGTAAAATCCCTTTTGACTCCCAAAACATTTGTGTGTTGAACAACGCTGCTGTTTGCGTAAGCACGCAACAAATTGAGGTCAGCCAGCTGGAACTTGTCATCATGGGCCATTTCGCACCTCACGCCCCCCCGCGCCCCCCCGCGCCCCCATGTATTTGATGTAAAACGAAAAGTGTGCGGTAAAACGGCCAAATTACAGGGTGTGTTTTAAGTTTCGGCGGGAAAATATGCGCAACCCGCGCCCCTTTTCTACTGTAGCCTGCCTGGCTGGCGCTGTTCAGTCTGCATATAAGTGAGAGCCCCAATTGCCCCCCTATTCCCATCACCCCCACCCAGGTAGCACGGATGTGTGCTGCGTGTAAAACTGCTGCGCATCCTACAAGCACCCGTCTCGGAGCCGGCTAGACCTAGGTTGCCTGGATCCCCCCTCTTCCGTTCATATTTACGATATCAGAACATTTATGAACACACCTTCATTCAGAACACATAGTTCAGATACAGTTAGCTAAGCTATAACAAACTATAGCTATAGTTAATGTTTTCTGACAGACAACTTTTATGAACTTTTCCTGTATACATTTATGAACCCAGCTTCACTCAGGACAGATGGTTAAGTTACAGTTACCTAAGTTAAAGTTAACGTTTTTTATTTATGAACTTTGCGTGTGATCATTTATGAACGCACCTTCATTCAGGATAGATAGTTCAGTTACCGTTAAACAATTTATAGTTAATGTTTTTTACATGTAACATTTATAAACTTTTCGTGTAAACATTTATGAACGCACCTTCATTCAGGACATATGCTTCAGTTACCGTTAAACAATTTATAGTTAACGTTTTTTACATGTAACATTTGTGAACGTTTCGTGTAAACATTTATGAACGCACCTTCATTCAGGACATATGCTTCAGTTACCGTTAAACAATTTATAGTTAATGTTTTTTACATATAACATTTATGAACTTTTCGTGTCAACATTTACGAACGCACCTTCATTCAGGACAGATGGTTCCGTTATCGTTAAACAATTTATAGTTAACGTTTTTTTACATATAACATTTATGAACTTTTCGTCTGAACACTTATGAACACACCTACATTCAGAACAGGTAGGTAATCTACAGTTACAGTTAGCTAAGTTACAGTTAATTTGTTTTATCTGCAAATGCATGGCAATCAACGTCACACAGTAGCGTGTCGATCAATGCAGCACGCTTCAACCGTTACCGCCGTTTTGACTGTTAACTGTTTTCGGGTGGCATTTATCTCTGCAACAAATTTGAATTTTTAACCTCTTTCTTTTCTTTTTTCCTCCGTTTCTTTTTCTCCACTTTTATGCGAGTAATTTTAATCCACTCCACTTTTCATCGTCCCTCGTTTCTAAGCAGATTAAGCAGTTTTATGTGTGGATAAAATTACTTGTGAGCAGCCGTGCTGTGATAGATTGTCATGGGACAATCGGAAAGGCTGTCGTCGGATCGCAGCCGAAGAAATTGTACAGCCTGATTATGGCTTGTCTCTTTCTAGATTTCTGCGGTTTCATGCGTTCGATGTAATTCGCAGTCGGTTGCCATATTGACACCGTCACCGAGTAGTCGTTGTCAGTCATCGCGTCGTACATTCGACAATACGGGTACCTAGGATAGTACATGATACTAGCGACGTTGCACTTTGTTGTGGATGAAAATCTATGTTCATATTTATGTAACTTTAACAATTCATAACTGTCACGTTCAATGCTGTAAGAACGCTTGTAAAAAATAGGCTAACGGAACCAGGACGTTTATGAAAATATCTGTTCACATTCACGTAAATGCAAGTATTGATAACCACCGTGCAGAATGCGTAAATTACTGCTTAGAAACGAGGGACGATGAAAAGTGGAGTGAATTAAAATTACTCGCATAAAAGTGGAGAAAAAGAAACGGAGGAAAAAAGAAAAGAAAGAGGTTAAAAATTCAAATTTGTTGCAGAGATAAATGCCACCCGAAAACAGTTAACAGTCAAAACGGCGGTAACGGTTGAAGCGTGCTGCATTGATCGACACGCTACTGTGTGACGTTGATTGCCATGCATTTGCAGATAAAACAAATTAACTGTAACTTAGCTAACTGTAACTGTAGCTTACCTACCTGTTCTGAATGTAGGTGTGTTCATAAGTGTTCAGACGAAAAGTTCATAAATGTTATATGTAAAAAAACGTTAACTATAAATTGTTTAACGATAACGGAACCATCTGTCCTGAATGAAGGTGCGTTCGTAAATGTTGACACGAAAAGTTCATAAATGTTATATGTAAAAAACATTAACTATAAATTGTTTAACGGTAACTGAAGCATATGTCCTGAATGAAGGTGCGTTCATAAATGTTTACACGAAAAGTTCACAAATGTTACATGTAAAAAACATTAACTATAAATTGTTTAACGGTAACTGAAGCATATGTCCTGAATGAAGGTGCGTTCATAAATGTTTACACAAAAAGTTCACAAATGTTACATGTAAAAAACATTAACTATAAATTGTTTAACGGTAACTGAACTATCTATCCTGAATGAAGGTGCGTTCATAAATGATCACACGCAAAGTTCATAAATAAAAAACGTTAACTTTAACTTAGGTAACTGTAACTTAACCATCTGTCCTGAGTGAAGCTGGGTTCATAAATGTATACAGGAAAAGTTCATAAAAGTTGTCTGTCAGAAAACATTAACTATAGCTATAGTTTGTTATGGCTTAGCTAACTGTATCTGAACTATGTGTTCTGAATGAAGGTGTGTTCATAAATGTTCTGATATCGTAAATATGAACGGAAGAGGGGGATCCAGGCAACCTAGGTCTAGCCGGCTCCGAGACGGGTGCTTGTAGGATGCGCAGCAGTTTTACACGCAGCACACATCCGTGCTACCTGGGTGGGGGTGATGGGAATACGGGGGCAATTGGGGCTCTCACTTATATGCAGACTGAACAGCGCCAGCCAGGCAGGCTACAGTAGAAAAGGGGCGCGGGTTGCGCATATTTTCCCGCCGAAACTTAAAACACACCCTGTAATTTGGCCGTTTTACCGCACACTTTTCGTTTTACATCAAATACATGGGGGCGCGGGGGGCTGTGAGGTGCGAAATGGCCCATCATGTCCTCGGCCTAATCTCTTTCTTTTGTTTGCGAAAACCCGTGTTGCCGGCGCATTTTTGAATCTGGCCAAGCGAACTTTAAAAAGAGTCGTCTCATGAGCACGTGGCTGGACTATACGTTCGTGTTTTACCACTTTCACCGTAAGGAAAAAACACGTGGAGTGCATCGATTTTGGGCTTATCTGTCGGATACTACGAGAGAATGGTCCACCCCAAAAAATTTGATCGCCCTGTATTTGTGAAACATCATCATCAGGAGAATGAAGCGCACGCGATCAGCGGTCGTGACAAGGAGTGTTTCCTGTCGGAGTACGGATACGACCGAAGACGTGACAGAATACGCGCACAGGTTCGTGCCTCTAAACCTCGTCATTGTGGTTTTCTGTCATGAAACATCACATTTGTTTTCCAGGCACCAGTACGCAGCCCAAAACAGTACGAAGAAAATCATCATTTTGACGAGCCAGATAGTGAAACCGAAGATTCGTTTCCGACCCGAGATGAAGACGAAGACACACCGAAATATGACGATGAATCGGATAGTACATCGAAGAATGATGATAAGACACCGCCGGAATGTTGGTGCACTCTCTGCAGCGTGTTTTCTGTTAACTTAACGCTAAATTTATGGTTCTTTCCAGACTAATGTGAGTGCAAATGACGAACTGAGAAACCATCACCAATCGGAATCTAAAATGAGGAAAACACTTTTCGAGGCCCATTTTGGCAGCAAATGCAATGTGATGAATTTCACTGGTTAACCATTTTGTTCAATTTTTGGTTATCGATTTGAATGCTTTCAGTTTACTGGTGGGTAGTATTTTCTGTTTATTCTCTAATGCGATCGTGAAAATGATTTGTGATTGAAACATAAATGTAATATTTATGTGACATAAAATGACACGTCTATGGTTCTTCTTTAGACATTTAGTCAAGAAAAGAAGCTTGCAGAATGCTATCATACAAGGCGACGTCGGATTGCTTGTGGTGCCAAATCTAGTAGAATCTCAAAATGAATCCCATCGTAATGATGGTGTTGCTGCCCAATGCTATGATCAGCCAGATGACATCCAATCGATAACACAAGGTGTTGATTGATTGATCGATACGGTCGTCCAAATCGGCGATGTTCAGGTGATCGCGGATCAACTGCCGTAATTCATACAGTTGACGTTCCTAAAAGATAGTGGCGATCAGTTTTAAAAAAATCACACTGACGATTGCCTGGTGCACCGCCTGTCTGCCCGCGTGGCTGAATTCACATTATATTTCGACGCAGATCACGGCATGGACATCTTACCAAAGCTGTCGGGCTTTTGGCCCGATGATCTTCTTGCCTGTAGAAGCCCATCGGATGCACTTTTGCCTGAAATGCAAAGAGCTTCCACAACAACAGCATCGAGTCAATGAGTTAATGTTTCACTGCACTTTTACCTTTTCATCTTCATCACCTGGCATCAAACAACTCAACCATTGCGGTATGGTCTGCATCTTGGTGCAGTACGAATGAAGGGTCATGATGCCGACTGCAATGATCGTGCCCAGAACCACCATCGCTATTTCGATCAGCATGAAATAGCCTGAATTTCAAGGAAAGTATGTTTGTAAACAACACTGATGTTTTCAACGAAAACAACTAACCGAGCTTCGGAAACTGGCTGGAATTCTTCGGCATGGTTTCTGCCATTGTCGCCACCACTACCGACAAAGCGAGCAGAGCCGTTAGTCCAAGGGTCACCTACATGAGCTGGCAGATGTTTCACGGTTTGACATGGTCGCTGATGTCCGTAGGAAACTAACCCGTTCTTCCCTGTCTCGCACATGTGTGCTGGGTGAGAACAAGCCAAGCAATGTTAGGCCGGTGATCACTGCGGCCGGCAGGGTTTGCGTCATCATGTAGAAACCTGAATAGTTTTCATGGATATTGAAATATTTGATGCGAGTGGCTTCAAATACAGATTTATGTATGTATTTTACAAGTTAAAGTGCCCAATTTGCTCGACTTACCTGATTTTCTCTGGAACCAGAACCTGAAGTTTGCCATTGAAAACCGCATCTCGCCCTGATTGGATGATCGAAACACTTTGTCTTCGGAGGTCAGTTCGCATTTCAAGATATCCCACTCTTGAAATATGGACTTTTTATTTGATTGCTTGAGTGAGTATGAAGATGGCTTCATAATTACCATTACTCACAGATAAAGCAGCAGGCTTTGAAAGCCAAAGGACGTTACCTGCATTTGAGACTTGTTCACACGTCTGTTCTTGCTGTTTCGCTTTCAAGGGTGTTACCAACAGTTGATGTTTCATGTAGGCTGGTGACACCAAGCCGAAACCGCATTCCTGCGAATAAACATCATTTGGTTTTTTAAAATAGCCCCATTACCTTCAAAGGGTAGCTTTCAAAATCATCTTTCACTGGACGCTGTTCTTCATCGTAGGAACAAGAGCGAATGCTCCTGATGGCCTCCCGTGGTGACCCCCAAAAAATGAGAGAAGTGATTTTCGTGAAACATCGCTTGACAGCAGCGTACAGTGGACACAAAACTGCCTCCTACATTAACACCTGCTTGTCGTTGGGAAACTCTCTGACATCCAATCCACACACGATTGTGATCATTTGATACATGAACGCATGCGTCCGCCCGTTGTACATCACCGTGGCTGATGTCTTCTCGGGGTCCATTACGTCTTCTATAGCGTTGCTGGAATGTTGTTAGAAAGGAGACGATTAATGGTGGCTAATTATAACGTTGTCCGCATGGTTCAAACGCAAGCGCCATCCTCATGTTGTCGCTGGTCTAAATTGGTGACATCAGTGTAATCCTCGAAATATTCTACATTAGCACAAAAATAGTCAAAAGCAGATCTCGATTCGATCACCAAGTGTGACAGCTGTCAACCAAGGGCGGATCCGAGAGGGCCACAGGGGCCATGCCCCTCCTTTGGTCAGATTGGCCCCTGAAGGGCTGCTGTAAACTTCAAAAAGTCCAAAAAATCGTGCGCTTCGCCCGTCAGATCCACAATTTCCAGCGTTAAGGGCGCCCTTAGTCATAGTGGAAAATGGAAATGGAAATGCAAAAAATAATCTATGTCCAAATTTTCCATTTCCATTTCCATTATGACTAAGGACACACTGGAAATGGAAATGAAACAAAACATTTTCTGTGTGAAATTTGACCATTCAGCGGCCGAGAATTGAGTGGAACAAAAATGTTTTTGTCACTTGTCAAAACGGGATTGGTCTACTTTCGCTGCAGTAAATGTTTTATTTCATTTCCAGTTTCCATTCCCAGTATGCCCTTAGTCATATTGGAAAGGAAATGGAAAACTTGGACATAGATTATTTTTTGCATTTCCATTTCCATTTTCCACTATGACTAAGGGCGCCCGAAAGGGTGTGAATCGTGCGAGCAAAAAGTGCCAACATTTCGCGCGCTATGCGCACATGGTCACATTTTGTATAGAATTTAGTGTAAAAGCGCCAACTTTTCAACAAGCACTTGATAAAAATGGCTTTTAAGAAATGTAACAAGCACAATAGATAAAAATGACTTTTTGGATTTTGGTCCCTCCCTCGGCCAAAAGCTGGATCCGGTCACAGCTGTCAACTAACAGTTCGATGGCCGCTGAAGAACGGTTTCCAGACGTCTTTAGATGGCAAGACCAACATCGATCGATTACCGTACTTTGAGGGCAACCACTGCAGTCGAGGATCATGCCAAGCATGCGAAAACATGAAGTGTACAGGATAGGACAGGGTCATGCCACGCGGATTCTCTGTACATGATGAGCAATAAGATGTAACTGAACGAAGTAGATGACA
>JASAMV010003523.1:0-39962 GCA_030248065.1 Rhynchonema sp. JSB1_4
TGAAGGGAGGGGGTCCCCCCTCGGGTGTGCTATCTACCCTATCTCCCCCTCCGGCTCCGGGTACACTATCTCCCCCAACTTTTGCCTAACATATGCTGGCAGGCGGAAAAAAACCGGTTTTTTTCCAAAAAAACGTTTTTTTTCCGAGACCCGAATACCATTCCATAAATTCCAAATAAAATATAATATAATAATAAATTCCATTTATTTTTCCGTGGGTACCTTTTCGGTTTTTGATCGGAAAAATATCGGTACTTAATTCCAATTTTTCCAAAATATTGTAATGCAAAACTGATGAGTTTTTCGATTTCAGTGAAGAATTAGCTCGAGCACAAAAATTAACCGGCCCAAAATGGGCCAAAGAGCGCGTAAACCAAGTGTTTTCGACTGACTTCAACACTTTTCAAGAGCACTCTCGTCACTTCGAACAAATTTTGCACGGAAATTGTTATATTTTTCGAAATTACGTTCTTAAGTACTGAAAAAGAATTTGGAAAAAAACCGTTTTTTTCACGAAAAAGAAAAAAACGGTTCTTTATGACAGTATAGCCTAACATAGGCATTTTTAGGCCTAAAATGGGCATTTTTTAGCCTGAAATGTGTAATTTTTCAGGTCAATGTTCTCAAAAGTCGCCAAAATATCCTTTTTATGAAGACTTTTTCCAAAAAGGGGCAAAAATAGGTCAAAATTTCCACCTCAAAAAGTGACTTTTTCCTGAATTTAGCCCCACCCCCCGGGGTACACTATCTCCCCCTCCCCCTCCGAAAAAAACTGTGGGGGTCCGCTATCTCCCCTTCCGAATCAGCAACTACACTGGCACCTCCAGAACTGTCGGCATCTGTGGGTCGGACCCTGCACTCAAACTCACGAACCCCAAGGACAGCGTCTTCGTTCAACGGCATATCTAAAAAGGAGAAGGATGAGCAATCGTTATGATGGTGAGTATGAGTAGGGTTAGAGGTCGGGGGGGGGGGGGGGGGGTACCCGACACCCGACATCTGAGATAAAAGCCGACACCCGACAGTTGTGTTTGGACCAAAAACAGGCAAATTTTTGCTCATTTGCATCATTAGTGCAATTTTTGGATCAAGTTACAGAATTCAAGTATTTTCACACGAAATAAACCCCAAAATGTCACATTCTGCGTCTTCGGAAACATTTGGTTCGAAGAAAATTTTCTCTCAAAATTCTTATCTCAGCAAAACTGATGTTTTGAACCGTAAGTGTCGGGTCAGGTCGGGTCGGGTCCCAAAAAAACCCGACACCCGACATCTGGGGGTACCCGACACCCGACACCTACACCTTTTTGGCACCCGACACCCGACATCTCTCTAACCCTAATGGTGAGCACGCGTGCGTGACATCACAAGCATTTGTGTCGTTCATGATCGGGGATCGGCCATTAAAAAACCGAAAAGTGCTGAAAAAGGCAATTTTCAACCAGGAGACCAGCACCAGACCAACCAAGACTGCTGGAATCGGCATCACCAGCAGCGTCCAGGATTTGATTCTCGGCCGACGATGTCCATTCTTTCAGTCGTTTCACGAGCACTGGTTTTGTGCCCGACGTTGTCAGACCACGAGCCTTCAGTTGCTCCTTCAGTTGTACGACCTGCAACAGCAACAGCAATGCTGGGGCACGTAGTCGTCAGACGTGGACACATGTTACCGTATAAACCATAGTTTTTTAGGCACTTTTTAGGTGCAATTTGCACCAAAAAAATCAGAATTGCACCTAAAAATTCAGGGTTAGGTGCAAGGTTGCACCTAAAATTTTGGGCCCTTATTTGCTTAATTTAGCATTTATACAGCATCTTTTAAGGTTGGAAAGCTTAGCAACAAAAAAATGCGCTGCGCGGCTTTTCATTCCTTCCAATAAATTCCATCGAAGGATGTGGTCGACATCGACAAAAAATATTGATCTGATTGATAGATTTCGTACACAGTTAGTACCTGGTGTGCTGGTGATAAGATTCAAAACAAATACATGCTGTGCTAGGATCAGTGTAGTTCCTGGTCCGGCGAGGCGGTTAGTGAACCTACCCACTTTGTCGGTGCTGCGGTTAGTGTACCTCCCTGTGGGGGGAAGGAGGGGGGAAGACCAAAATTCAGGAAAAAGTCCTTTGAGGTGAAAAATTTGACCCATTTTTGCCCTTTTTTTGGAAAAAATTCTCCATAAATAGGGTATTTTGGCGACTTTTGACAACATTGACCTGAAAATTACCCATTTTAGGCCTAAAATGCCCATCTTGGGCTAAAAGTGCCTATTTTAGGCAAAAACTAGACGGAACCCGTGCCTACGGCCCGGCTACAGCGCCGCGCCCGTGCCGTGCCCCCCCCCCCCCCGAAGACCCGTTAGCATACCCAAAGCTACCCGTGAAAATTGACCCGTCCGAGGGAGAGGGCTACAAACACACATACATACACACACATACGTCTTCCTGTTTTAGTATATACTGTCATAAAGAACCGTTTTTTATTTTTCGTGAAAAAAAACGGTTTTTTTTTCCAAAAAAAACGTTTTTTTCCAAATACTTTTCCAGTACTTAAGAACGTAATTTCGAAGAATATAACAATTTCAGTGCAAAATTTGTTCGAAGTGACAAGGGTGCCCTTGAAGAGTGTTGAAGTCAGTCGAAAACACTTGGTTTACTACGCTTTTTGGCCCATTTTGGGCCGGTTAATTTTTGTGCTCGAGCCAATTTTTCACTGAAATCGAAAAACTCATCAGTTTTGCATTGCAATTTTTTAGAAAAATTGGAATAAAGTACCGATATTTTTTCGATCAAAAACCGAAAATATACCCACGGAAAAATAAACGGAAAAATATTCGTGTCTCGAAAAAAAACGGTTTTTTTTCGGTTTTTTTTTTCGGAAAAAAACCGGTTTTTTTCCGCCTGCCAGTATATTTTAGTAGTATACCGTATTCCCTAAAATAGAGCCCCCCAAAAATACAGCCCCCCAACTTGGAATTCCCCACTTGGGGGTCGTAAAGTCAAGTTCTTGTATAAGACACCTTGTGTACAACGTTTGTGGTTGAGTATATGATTACGTAAAGCCTTTTATGGAAGATCTGCACCTAAAAACACTCAATAATGACCAGTAACACCCTGACAGAACTCCATTTTAGGGGTATTTTTTGGAACATTTTTTGAGATTTTGGGTAGCGAAAAAATACAGCCCCCCCCCCAAAATACAGCCCCCCTAAAAGGGGTCAGTGAAAAAATACAGCCCCCCTTGTATTTTAGGTTTTACGGTAGATTGAGGCGGTTAGTGTACCTGGCGCGGCGGTTAGTGTACTAGTGTACCTTGGTTGCGGTGGTTATGGTTAGTGTACCTTAGGGGGGACCCCCCTCGGGGGGACCCCCCTCGGGGGGACCCCCCTTGGTATTGAGTATTGGGTATTGGGTTGGTATTGGTATTGGGTATTGGTCTTAGCATTGGTTTGGTATTGGGTTTTTGGTCTGGTATTGGGTTGGTATTGGGTTTGGTATTGGTTTGGTATTGGGTTTTGAGTCAGGTATTGGGTTTGGTATTGGTTTGGTATTGGGTTTTTCTGGATTAGTATTGGGTATTGGTTTTGACGCAATACCTGGACAAACCCAATACCAATACCCAATACCAATACCAGGCCAGCTTCAATACCAATACCCAATACCAGAATTAGACCCAATACCAATACCAAACACTGGTATTGGTATTGGGTGGTATTGGTATTGGGTATTGTGTGTGCCCACCCATACGACCAAGGTACACTAGTGTCTAGTACACTAATTTCCCCAATTTTTGCCTAAAATGGCCATTTTTAGGTCAATGTTCTCAAAAGTCGCCAAAATACCGTATTGTCGGAAATAGAACCCGGGGGTCTATTTTTTCACTGGGGTCATTTTGAAGGGTTCAATTTATGGGGGGTCAATTATTGGGGGGGGTTATATTTTTCATTTGCCCCCCCCCCGACGAAAAAAATCACTTTTAGTAATGCTAATGCCGCTAAAAATGGACGGCATTTCCTGCCTTTAACAGCGTTAATTATGCTTAAAAACCCGTATTCTGCTGCATACGCAAGCTTAAACAACGTTTGACACAACAACACAGCCTTACCGTTACCGTAACCGTACCACTGGGTCAGTGTAGTGGCAGGCCCATGTGTGGGAGGTAAGTATGATGCGGGGTTGGGACCGGAAGCGTGAGAGGTATGATTTTGGTCACCCAAAAAGCCGAAAAAACACCGTTTTTGTGATACAATTTTGGCCAAAAATTGAGGTAAAAATAGTACTTTTTCAAAATTTTCGCCGAAAATCGCCTAAAAATACGTATTATTGGTGGGCTTGCGCGTGGAGCGCGCGATTTTTTGGAAAATAAGGTAGAAAAACACCGATTTTTGTTTTAAAAAGGTATAAAATTGCTCGTGAGAGGTAAGATTTGGAGTTGTGAGAGGTAAGTACTCAACCCCCCCCCAACCCCCCCCCCCCTCGGGTTTTGTGGTAGGTAAGTACTGAGAGGGGGGGGGGGGGTAACCCCCCCCCCCCACCCCCCCCCCCCCCCCCCAGCCACTACTATGCACTGGGTAATCATTCTGTGGTACGGTGAAGGTTGGGGGTGGGGTTCTATCAATGGGGGGTCAATTAATGGGGGTTCTATTTTTGATTTCGACCTTTCGAGCCATTTGGGTGGGGTTCAATTAATGGGGGGTCAATTAATGGGGGTTCTATTTCCGACAATACGGTACCCTTTTTATGAAGCAGCAGAGGTCGCAGGCCCAGGCCGGCCCGGCCCGAATTTTTGGCTCAGATTTTAACCCAACTTTTGTCATATGCTTACCGTCATGGTTTCCAGTTCATTAACATTCAGCATCAAATGGTCCAGGTTAGCAGCAGCCATTTCGTGGTTTAGGTATTTTTATGTTTTCGACCTCTTTTGGGTTTTGGGTTTTGGGAGCTTTGAACAACTTACGGAAAAGGAAAGCTGCTGCATTGCATGCGTTGAACGCCACATGCGTGATTTCTTTCCTAACTACCGTAACCATCCGCACTGTCAGCAATTCCCACACTCCACAGTCCACGCCCCGAACTCTCCACCGCTTAATTCCTTCACCCCACCCCACTGTTGGAGGTACTCAGGAGGGGATGCCTACTGTGTTAGGCTCAGATAGGATGGGCTACTTACTGTACCAAAACCCACGGCCTGAGGAGCGGGGAGGTTTGGTACCATGAGTGTCAAAAACACCCTAATACACCATGGCACAGGCTGTACTAACGTTAATACATGGGCCGAAAATACGTTATTTTCGGTTCCCCTATCCTTACACACTGCGGTTGTTTGTCGGTTTTTTTGTTTTTCTTCGGAGATTTTTCCAAAAATATAAAAAACCGGTTTTCCGCAAGTATAGGTTACGGTATTCGGGGGCGGCCTGACAACCTCCCGTAGACTGCCTTGTGTAGTTCCTGGCCCGGCGGGGAAATTAGTGTACCTCCCTGCTTTTTTGGAGGGGAAATTAGTGTACCTCCCTGGAGGAAGGGGGAAGATCCAAATTCAGGAAAAGGCAAAATTTGACCATATTTTTTGCCCCTTTTTGGAAACATTCTTCGTAAAAAAGGTATTTTGGCGACTATTGACAACATTGACCTAAAAATCACACATTTTAGGTCTAAAAATGCCCATTTCAGGCCTAAAGATACCGCGCGTAAATTGTTGAACCTTTGGTCGATTTTGACCCGATTTTTGGCCATTTTGGACCAAAAAGGGCACTTTTGGGCTGGAGTGAAATTTTGGAAAAATTGGGGAGATAAAGGCAGTCTACGGGAGGTTGTCACTCAGCCCCCGAATACAGTAACCCACCGCAAGCGAGATCGTTGCGAGATCCATGCTGATCGCTGCTTATCGACACGTGTATTAGCGGCAGCAAGCTGGAAATTGTCATCGTGCGAGTCGATCACCAAAACTTGGAATTGTCGCTTGGTGTTGGCGCTAACACGCAAAACATAGATAAAAAACAAAATGGTCTCGACACGATCCTTGCAGATCAAAATTACGATGGGTTACGGTATTCGGGGGCTGAGTGACAACCTCCAGTAGACTGCCTTTACCGCACCGGCGAGGGGGAAATCCTGTACCTTTTTTGGGGACCTCTGCTCCCCCACCCCAGCCACAGCACTGCAGGGATGTATAGTCCAGCCACGAACTCATGAGACGACTTATTTTGAAGTTGACTTGTACGGATCCAATAATGTTCCGGTTCCACGTATTTCGGAAAAGAAAGAAAGAGAAACGCACGTATTTTTTAAAAAACACGCTCTATACCTTGGTACGTAAATTCCCTTTTGACTCCCAAAACATTTGTGTGTTGAACGACGTTGCTGTTCGCGTAAGCACGCAACAAATTGAGGTCAGCCAGCTGGAACTTGTCATCACCTCTCTCGGCCAATCTTTTTCTTTTGTTTGCGAAAACACGTGTAGCCGGCGCATTTTTTGAATTTGGCCAAGCAAGCTTTCAAAAAGTCGTCTCATGAGCTCGTGGTTGGACTATACACTGACCGCCGCTCCGAAAAAAGTGGCCCTAAGCCTAATAAAGAGCCTGGGCCGAAGCCTAAGCCTGAGCCTGAGCCTGATATGAAGAAAAGTCAAATTTCGGGCTGTCTTAGGAATTCAACGTTCCCCCACCAAATGTAAAGGCAGTCCACGGGAGGTTGTCACTCAGCCCCCGAATACCGTAACCCACCGTAATTTTGATCTGCAAGGATCGTGTCGAGACCATTTAGTTTTTTTATCTATGTTTTGCGTGTTAGCGCCAACACCAACCAACATTTCGAAGTTTTGGGGATCGACGCGCATGATGACAATTTCCAGCTTGCTGCCGCTAATACACATGTCGATAAGCAGCGATCAGCATGGGTCTCGCAACGATCTTGCTTGCGGTGGGTTACGGTATTCGGGGGCTGAGTGACAACCTCCCGTAGACTGCCTTTATCAGGGTTTCCCAAAAGGCCGATGGGCTCTATTTAGGTTTTCTGACGGTACGTCGCTGGGTTACGGTAGTATGAAATAGCGCTCTGGTTACTTACGCATGACCCTAAAGTTCATTCCGTTTTTCATGATCTCATTCTGTTTTTGGGTCAGAGGTCGCAATCGGGCCGGGTTTGGCCGGCCCGGCCCGGCCCGAGCCCCCAAATCTCCGGCCCGGCCCGGCCCGGCCCGGCCCGGCCCGGCCCGACCCGTACCCCCAAATCTCCGGCCCGGCCCGGCCCGAACACCCAAATCTCCGGCCCGGCCCGGCCCGAATTTTTGGCTCAGATTTTAACCCAATTTTTGTCACAATTTTTTGCGATTTTTGAATCTGTTTTTTTGGTTGAAAATTCATTGTTTTCCATGAAAAAGTCGCCAGATAGACAATACCAATGGTGGCTGGGTGGTGGGGGTCCCCCCTAGGTATACAGTAGGTAGGTAGGTAAGGTAGATGACGCGCCATCCTGGTACAGTAGGTAGGTAGGTCACCGCCCCCCGGCTGGTACAGTAGGTTGCTATTTTTGGCTCAATGGTATAAGATCGATATTTTTCACTCCAAATAATGGAAAAATCGCGAGGGTTTTGGAGCACATTTTCATCTAAATTTAGACATAAAAAATTTTGTTCCCCCCCAAGCTCGGCCGGTACAATAGGTAGGTTGATTGCAGTTGCAGACCTTTCTGGTGGTACAGTAGGCCAGTGTAGTTCCTGGTCCGGAGGGGGAACAGACGTACCCTCCACTATTTTCGGAGGGGGAACAGACGTACCTACCGGGGGGGGGGGAAGGGGGGGGAAGTCCCAATTTGGGGGGGACGGAAAAAAGTCATTTTTTGAGGTCGAAAAATTGGACTATTTTTGCATTCTTTTACGAAAAATCCCCTATAAAAGGGTATTTTGGCGATTTTTGACGACATTGACCTAAAAATCACTCATTTTATGCCTAAAAATGCCTATTTTAGGCCTAAATTTGCCCATTTTAGGAAAAAATTGGGGGAGCAGACGTACCCGGAGGGGGAACAGTGGGGCAGGCGTACCTCGGAGGGGGAACAGACGTACCCGAGGGGGGGTCCCCCCCCTCCCCCCCCAGGAACTACACTGCAGTAGGCTGATTGCACGCCTGGGTAGCCACACCACTGGACAATACTGATCACTTACTTGCCAAATCCGTCAGAAATTTTAGTATTTTTGACCAAAAAACCCCTACTTTTTCAGTAAAATAAGTCACTTCAGAAGCTTCGGGCCGGGGTGCCCGGCCCGGCCCGGCCCGACCCTCCAAATCTCCGGCCCGGCCCGGCCCGGCCCGGCCCGACCTCGGGCCGGCCCGATTGCGACCTCTGTTTTGGGTCCGTCCAAGTGAAAATGTCTGCAACTTAATGGTCTTTACATTCATTTTCATTTGTATTTGCTTGCCGTCAGTTGGGTTTCAGGTTCAACCAGTTGCTTGTTTTTCTATGGCTTTCGCGGTTTCCATTCGTCACAAAGCGCAACGTCTCTTCGACTTTGGTCGTGTTCGTCAGCGCTTCGCGGTCTCACAGTCGCGTTTTTGATTTCACCAAAACAAATCATTGATTTGTCGTAATGACGGACGAAATTCGAGGATTGAACATCGATCCGAGGCGTCAGGAACTTTTAGAGGCCCGTCTTTTTGGCACTGGTCCACATGGCGTCCGAACGCCTCCAACGGTTGGTGGTTCTGGTTGTTCAGTTGTTCGAGTTCAGTGTGTGTGGTTGTAGTGTGAGTGTGAGTATGGCTATGTTTTCAATTTCGTGAAGATCTCAGTAGGCCCAGGACAGGAATACCGCATTGTCGAACTGAAAAAAAGTTTTACCATTTGTAACGAAAACCTATTTCTATTTCTAACGAAAAAAAGTTTTTTTCCGGAGCCCGGTAATTTTCAAAAATTTTGTTTGCCCGGAAAAATTATCGGCAATCAGGATTTTTTTCAAGATGACCCATTGGTTCTTTACTGGGTCATTTGGCAAAATCCACTGCTGTGGCTCATTTTAAAATCTACTGGCTCATTTTAAAAAGGGGTAAAATATATTGCTTTATTACTACTTTAGTGTGTTTTTGGTACGTTCTGAAGTTAAAAAGGATATTTTTACGTAAAAATTGACGGTAATCATGCGTAGCACGAAAATTTGGCACTTTAAGCCAAGGATTACTAACAAAAGGTTAGTTTTGAAGTATTTCATGCTAGTTTTTGCCTGTGCCCTCTGCATGTATCCCAACCTTGGTTACTAACAGAGAACGTATTCTATCCCATGGCTTGTGTATCAAAAGTGATCCACAAAACACCTCGCAAGTCGTTAGTCGGACTATATTCGTCGAATCCGCATCCACAAATGCCGCTTTGCACATGCTAACACAACAAGACTGCATGTCCCTTGATCACGCAGCTGGATGGCAAGTGGCAACAAACGCACGGAGCGCGAAAATTTTTCGATTTTGGGCTGTTTGTTACCTTCAGAAAGTGCTTCCCTGGGACTGCTTTCTGGCTCATTCTGCTAGATCATTAATATGTTTTTGCGGAAAAATTGCAATTATATTTGAGTGTACTTTGAGGTGAAAACAACCGATTTTACACTAGTTTCTGTGATGTGACACATCATCGAGTGTGACTATACACTGACAGAAAAACCGGTTTTCTATATTTCGTGAAAGAAACGAAAAAAACCGAAAAAAACGAATAGAAACGATAAAAAAACACAGTGTTGTATAATGACCAATGCGAGACTGGAAGAAATTCGGGACCTTACAAAAAAACGTGACCAATGCGAGACTGTAACTATAACGAGTGGGCCTGTAGCGAGGTACCACTTTAATGCATTAGACTGCATTGAATACTTTGAGGTCTCTGGGATCTTGACCGCATTCCAGAATTATACGTCTTCGTCGACTGTTATCGTCGGCCCCGGTGTGGTCCTAGACGCCGGCCAACAACAACAACACCACCATCAACAACAACAGTATATTCCACCATCACATTTGCCACACCATTCGTCTGTGAGCAACAGTGCAATTGAATGCAATAATGGACCGGGCAGTGCGACCATGTTGAGACCCATTGAGCACTCCCACCATCACACACAAGAAACACTGCCACCCAAAATGGACGGTGTAAGTGCTTGCTATCCATTGATTTGTTGAAATTTTGCTCGATTGAAAAATATTGTCGAAACAATAATTGATCGCCTGCTAAAAAGCGCTTGTCAGATGTCTGTTAAAATGGTCCATCGATAATGCAAAGATCCAGGAATCCAGTGAAACGTCCAACAACAATTTATCTGCGTTCGTGAAATAAACAAGCGAGACAAATAAGGAAAAACGTACGATTCCAGGACGATTCAACGGGGGGCGATGGTTCTACGGCCCAATCCTCCCAAAATCAGCTTACATCCGACATTCAAACGGCTGCTGCTGGCGATTCAAGTTCGTGTTTTTTTAATTTTTTTTGTTATGGGCTTCGTACGATATTTCGTTTGAACCATGGCGATTTCGCGAGTGTGTCCCATCGTGTTACTCTTGTTTGGTCAAAACACTTTGCTCTGTTCGAAATGAAATCCAAACCGTGCGCAAAAATCGAATTATCTCTGTTTGTAATATGACAAGGGTCAAGGTTCCGTTCTTCTTATTATTTTCGGACAGGAAATGTTTTTCTCCCAAAAAATGTTGTTCCTAGGATCCAAATCAAACATTTACGCTACTTGATAGTCAATTAAAAAATCGGCAAGCCGCGTACGTGTGACTAAAATAATTGGCCAAGCCCGAGATTTTGCTACATTTGCCGCCACCCCCAGAGATTCATGTTTCGTTCATCACAATTGTATTTTGCAGGCGTTCTCTCGCTCTCGCTTCGCATGCCACCCATATCCAATATTAACGCCAACGAATCCTCCAATGTGTCGTGCGCGTCGGATACCGCCGGGGGGACCACCGACCCGGAAACCACGCCGGACAAGTCACAACCATCTGTGCCCCCATCGATGTTGGCCAATGGATTGCAGCAGGTATTGATCGCACAATGACTTTGCAAGAATCCATCCAAGATTTTTCCTGAATGGTAAAGCACATCTCGATGCAGATCACAAGCGCCATATTTATATTTTTTCCAAAACATTTCTTCCGATATCACGGTTGAGTTGCTTGAACACAGTGAGTGCGATACTTAGAAAAATGTTTTGGGAAAAATATAAATAGGGCGCTGGTGATCTGCATCGAAACGTGCTTTA
This sequence comes from Rhynchonema sp. JSB1_4, assembly GCA_030248065.1. Classification (NCBI taxonomy): domain Eukaryota; kingdom Metazoa; phylum Nematoda; class Chromadorea; order Monhysterida; family Xyalidae; genus Rhynchonema; species Rhynchonema sp. JSB1_4. Next base: position 11,237 of record JASAMV010003523.1, read on the forward strand.
CCATTCAGGAAAAATCTTGGATGGATTCTTATAAAGTCATTGTGCGACCAATAGACATAGTTGTGGATGGTTTTTCAGTTTCTGTTTTGCATATCTTGCTCCGCAGAACTGAAGATTCAGATTCATACACTAGATACTAACCGTAAGCGCTTTTGTGGAAAACAAACGGTTTTTATTGCTGCCACTTTGAGAAATCGGAAGAGTTTCTGAAACAATCCGGAGGTCCATACACCCGTTTTTTTGCAAAATAACCCACTAGATCATTGCTGGCTCGTTTGCTCAGAATCTACTACAGGCTCATTTCATGGCAAAAAACCTGCTCTGGAAGTATTATAGCTTTTTTGGCAGAATGTTTCCTCAGTGTTCACTATGAACAACAACATTCACCGTTAAGGTCAACACTAGGATTATGCCTAAAAATGCATAGACCAGACCAGGCCGACAGATAACCTGCAAAATTAAATTTTGTAATTTAAAAAAATTAATTTTCATTTTTTCTTAATGCCAAATGTTACTGTTCCACAGCCATGCACATCAACGATGGGCAGCAGCAATACGAGTAGTCCGCTGGTGAACAAAGAGGGCGGAGGTGGGGGCGCGAAAAAGAAATCGGCGACATCGGAACGAAAGCGGAAACGTCGACGCACCACTGATGCGGACGGGCCGGACGTGCTCCCGACGTCGAAAACGCCCAAAGCGGCCGGCAAAATTAGCAACTTTCTCGTCAAAGTGCGTTTGTTATTGTTTGAATTTGATGTTGTTGTGTCATGTCTGGTTTCATCGATGTGATTGGAATAATATGCCGAATGCCGGTGTGCTCTTTAGTTGCTGGCTGAGTCTGGGTCTCGATCGGAGTAGGTACTTCTTAGGTGTTAAGTTTGGTGATGTTTAGAAGCTTCGACTGATCAGCAGCGTAAACGTAGCGAATTCGAGTCCTGGAAACAGTTTTGATGCTGCTCGAATTAGAATCTTGAAGAACAATTCTCAAAAGGCATTTATGTGCGAAAGAAACCAGACTCAAACCCAGTGGTGTCGTTAAGAAATCGAAATTTTCCCATACCCAGCCCAATTTTCGAGAAATTTCCAATACATACCCCCAAAAATCAAAAAATTCCCATGCCCGAGGGGGGTTCTGAAAAATAACCCCAAAAATCTTCTAAAAGTACCGGAAAGTGGTCTAAAAGTGCTTAAAAGAGAGTTTTATTGCGGCAGCCAGCGATTTTTGACATTTTCAGGCGAAAAATGGTCAATTTTGGTACTTCTATGGATCAAAAAGTCATTTCCTAGGGGTGCTTGTTCCAAAAGTGAAAAATTTCCCATACCTCATACCCCGGCTGATTTCCCATACCCCACACCAGGGGGTAACCCCCCAACCCCCCCCCCCCCGCATCGACACCACTGCTTAAACCTCCCTCTCCCAAACCAGGCTAAATTCAATATCGCGAAGTGCATTTGGTAAAAAAGAACAACAAAACATTACATGGTCATTTTTTTGGCGGAGACAATGGCAGAAAAAAGCTTTGACAAACGCTGGAATTATGTTCTTCAGTCGGCCAATCAACAGCCAGTGGTTGTGACGGCTGGTCGCCAATGGACCAACAACCCCAGCTCGGCGCCGCAGACCGGCACGCTGGTGCACGTGATTGCGCAAGGCGCGCACAGCTCCACTGGCTTTCAGCCCGCTTGCCTTCAGGTAAATGCACAGGGCTATCACTAATTTACGTGCATGGTTTTATGCATTATTGGAGAGGAGAGCAATAAAACAAACAAACAAACAGCCGAGAAATACCTTCTCACTCGCTCGTTGTTGCATGTCTTAATTTTATGTTTTTTTTGTTTCCGAGCAGAGTGAGTTCTGCGTTACACTGTTGTTGCTGAACTCATTGTCTGGCTTTATGTAAATAGTGAAACATTTTTTGAGCCAGTCAATGTAGGTGTTGGCCCAGAATGTAGCAGTATTGATGCAAGCTCCAGCCATCGGCCAGCCAGCGTGAATATTGCAATTCATGTTTTTTGCGCCGCTCTGTTTTACGTCACTATTTGTTGTTATTAGATTGTTGTTATTTTTGGACAGGAAACCCAGCACATTCATCAATTGTGACACTTGTTTGGATTCTTCGGTGCAATTAGATTTTGCGACGGCTGTCGTTTATTGGCTCTGGTTGTGACCAAAGCAGAAAAAATTTCAGACGTCAAACATTCGACCAGTTTAAAATTTGTTCATTAAAGATTTTGTAACAACTTTTAGGCTGGTCGACTTATGTTTGGCGCTCGAGAAAATTTCGAAATACCAATTGGAAATACTAAATTCCCAATGTCATGTTCAAGATTGACTCCCAATACCGGAGTCATTTTGATCACGTGGCTCAAACGTGCAGTGACTCTACACCAACACGAGCCCGATTTCGAAGGTGGCAGATTGGTGAAACATTCATACGTGGCTGCTGAGTTGCGACCCCAAACTGGAGTTGAGTTATAACGTGGGGTAGCTTGTTTCCTTTGACTTGCATAAAAAGGAAACACTATAAAGGCAATCTACGCCAACACGAGCCCGATTTCGGAGTTGGTTGCACTGGCAAAACGGAAAGAAAGAGAAATCATCATGCACCAAGTTGTATTCTACAACGTGTAACGTTTCCCAAATCAGCAGCCACGTATGAATGTTTCACTAATCCACCACCTCCGAAATCGGGCTCGTGTTGGCGTAGTGTTACTATACGTGTTACACTGTTGTTGCTGAACTCATTGGCTTTATGTAAATAGTGAAACATTTTTTGATCCAGTCAATGTAGGTGTTGGCCTAGAATGTAGCAGTATTGATGCAAGCTCCAGCCACCGTGAATATTGGAATTCATGTTTTTTGCGCCGCTCTGTTTTACGTCATTATTTGTTGTTATTAGATTGTTGCTATTTTTGGACAGAAAACCCAGCACATTCATCAATTGTGACACTTGTTTGGATTCTTCGGTGCAATTAGATTTTGCGACGGCTGGTGACCAAAGCAGAAAAAATTTCAGACGTCAAACATTCGACCAGTTTAAAATTTGTTCATTAATGATTTTGTAACAACTTTTAGGCTGGTCGACTTATGTTTGGCGCTCGAGAAAATTTCGAAATACCAATTGGAAATACTAAATTCCCAATGTCATGTTCAAGATTGACTCCCAATACCGGAGTCATTTTGATCACGTGGCTCAAACGTGCAGTGACTCTACACCAACACGAGCCCGATTTCGAAGGTGGCAGATTGGTGAAACATTCATACGTGGCTGCTATGATGCTACAATGCTACACTTTGCAGAATACAAGATGGTGCATCGGGATTTTATCTTTCTGTTCTATATGCAAGCACGCCACCTCCGAAATTGGGCTCATGTTGGCATGGTTTACGTTCACTCGATGGCACGCCTTACATCCTTTGCAACGTAAAATGTTTCACGATGACTTTCAGTTCACCCCGATCGCCGCCGCCCCGCCCAGTGCCGGTAGTTCAGGTACGACCGCGTTGTTTGTGCCGCCCGCACGCACCACACCCACACATCAGCTGGTCGGGTATGCGTCGTCCGACTCAAATCAAAGCCCGCCGCAGGTTCGTATTGGACGTTTGTATTGTCGTGCTATTTGTTATTGAAATAAAGCTACTGTCCATATTAGATTGAAAAAACGCAAGAAAGTTTAATAATTTGCGCTTTTTGCGCGCGATGTTGTTAACCATCTTCGGAAATCTCAGATTTATACTTGGATTCCGAACTGAAGCAGGGTGTGGTAGAATCCATCTACATAATGCAACTATCTCACATTTGTCCATCAGTCGCTTTACAGGGTGCGCCCGGCACGCCTTGCGAGCAATCGACACAAACGGAGCCGATTGACAGCAGCGAGACACAACTACAGAAGAAGGACGGACAGATCGACGATATGAACAGGGTATTCGCTTTTTCTCGAAAAAGAAATCTTGAATACACGTTAATTCGGAACTTGATGTGACTAAACCCGTATTTATTACCTCTGCAGCTACTACAAGAACTTCGACAGCAACTGATGAGCGAACAACAGAAAAACTACGACTACGTCGCGAAGCTCGACAAATGCAGAGAAATGACGAAAAAATTGCTCATTGAACAGGTCGGTCTTGTGGTGGCGATCTTGTTGTCATTGTTGGTTTCAATTTAATCAGTGATATATGTGAAGTGTAGGGGTGCCCGAGCTGAAAAGAATTTATGCCACAAACCGCGGGACTGGACTTTGGGTGGAATCTGCAGCCCCAGCCACCGTGCATCATGTGCACTCCGTGCCCTCCAAGCACAACCCCATATATGTATGCAACCCATTTCAGTCCAAAATGGAGCGCCAACAGCGCAAGGCGAAATCGATGGAGAAATGTCTTCGTCTCGGCCAGTTTCGACCCGAACGAAGGGGCGTGCATTTCGAGGAGATCTGGTCGGACGGGTATGCTTTCGAAGAGGTCAACAAAAAACTGGCCCACATCGCACAGGAGCGCAACGAGATACAGGCAGCCGGACAGTTGTTGAGAAAGAGAAAACCAAGTGAGTTGGCGGTGATTTTTATTATGTACATTCAGACCTCTACAAAGTGAGCAGAACCGGACCCGAGAGTACCGCTTGAGAGCGTCACGTTAATTTGTCGACTGATCAGTCTTTCACTCATTCTGTGGAATTTTCGAAACGGTGTAAAGGTCAGTTGGGCGCAAAGGTCGGTGTAAAGTTCGGTCGAAAGCTCGGTGTAAACGTGAAACATTGCCTGTTATTAACGTGGAATGTTTCAAGTTTACACCGAGGTCTGTTACACTGAGCTGTCGACCGAGCTTTCCACCGACCTTTACACCCAACTGACCTTTACACCGTTTCGAAAATATCACCCATTTCTGTGGAAGTCTGACTATTCGGGTGTGAATCCCAATTTATTATTCACGAAATAACGCAAAAATTATAGTCGATGTTGTTTTCCCAAATGAGATCCTGTGCTACCCTTGTGAACTGAAAACGCTCGATAGAAGCATTACTCGTATATCAACGCTCAGAACAGCTGAAACGACATCAATTTTGGTGAATAAAGTATCGGATTTCGCCGATGGCAGTGATTTTAGCCCTAAAACACAAGTTGCGAATCCAAAACATTGCATAAAATACAAGAAACCGTCATTCCAACCCGATCTCTTTCACTGCAGACACGCAACGTGAGGCCAAACGTGCGCAACAACAGGCCGCCCAAGGTGTGGTCCAACTAAACATGAATACATCGAGTAGCAGTTCAATGTTGAGTCAGGGCGGTAGTGGCACGGTGGTGTCCGTGGTGTCAGCTGCCAGTCCAGTACCACCAGGTCAGGCTGTGGTTGTGTTTTTCACAAAGTTTCGTTCAGACCCCTTGTGGTTGTATCATGGTTGGTACCCAGGACCCGTCGGGCACCCAAATTTCTGGAATTTTGTTTGTGGCTCGTGAAATTCAGGTGTTTTGTGTGCTTTTGGCCCAAATCTGAAATCGCACGAGGGAGAGCAGCTTGCCGCAGTGCCGCGACCTTTTCTTGGAAGAGTGCCTGTGGCACTTGTCCCACTTTGCTGTTTTCAATGATGCTGTTTTTACTGCCAACAACACTTTACTGTTTTTAATTATGAAGGTGTGCCTGCCTCGACTTCGATCGGGGCGTCCAGTCCCGCTGCGAGTGCGTCGACGTCGATAACGATGGACGACGGATTTGTCAAACCCGAACCACCCGCCACGTTAGTGCACACTTTATGTTCTGATATGAAAAACTGTTTTTCATTGCTTGATTCGTGAAGTGCTTTCGCTGTCTGGCCCTGCTGATTGCTCGATCGTTCGCTCTTGTGCGCTTTGTGGATCAGGCAACGTTTTTGAAGTATATTACCGCAAGTGTTTGTTAATATAATAATTGTATGAAGGTTGGCGGTGATCCTTTTCGTTTCACTTCTGCACTGCAATGCTCGTGTGAATTTTAAGATGGCCTGAAATTGGTGGCATCCGGGTATGTCTGAAGTTAATGTTAATGTATCACCAGTGTGCGCCCGCCGGAAGCTTCTTGAGGAACTCTTCGTCGTCGTTTTTTTTTTTTTTTTTTGGTGGGCACCCCTTTATTTTTCCACCACTTTTTTTCGCCCTTTTGTCCCCCCGGTTCCCTCCCCCACCAGCTTTTTCTCCCTCCCCCCATAATATTACTATTTTTTTTTTTTTTATTTTTTTTTTTTTTTTTTTTTTTTTTTGAGACAGCAAAACCGATACCGATTTGATTAGACCTGCACGGAGCCAATTTTCGGAACGTCGTAAATTTGAGCACGGCACAAATTTAGGGGGCTTCAGTCATTTTTTTCGTCACAAAAACCTACCTATCCGCCCGTATTTCAAGAAAAACACGCTCAATCGCGTTCCCATTTTGCAGTCTGAGCAGCCAGGAGTACTACGAGCAGGAAGAGATCTACAAGTTACGACGGCAACAACTGAATAAGGAGCAGGAAGAATCACAAAACGAACTAGACAGATTGGATCGTGAACGAAATCTGCACATTCGCGAGCTCAAGCGACTTCAGAATGAGGAAGCCAGCAAGTACAAAGACCATGTCATGTTGCATTCAGATCGATATTTGCTGCTGTCGCTGTTGGGAAAGGGCGGATTCAGGTTTGTTTCTTTGTTGTTTGTCCACAATTTTTGTGCTTTTGCGATTGCACTATTCGAACGTAGTTTTCATAACTGTAGTCAGACTGTAGTTTTTGTCTTACTTTAAAAACAACAACTACAATGAAAAGGCGATAAACGTGTTTTCCAATGAAAGAAATTCTATCCAACAAAGCTGGTCTAATCTAAACACATGAGGTTGTTTATCGTGACCATGTCATGCGATGTTTCAGCGAGGTTTGGCAGGCCTACGACCTTGAAGAAAACCGCTACGTGGCCTGCAAGATACATCACGTGAACAAGGAGTGGAAAGAGGATAAGAAGGCCAACTATGTCAAGTGAGTATGAGTAGGCATCGAATCAGGTGCTTTGACCGGGCAATAAAATTGGCATTCGGGTTCGGACGGAGGCTCGACGATTGTGATTTTTCATGGGTGTATCCTTCACAGTGGGATTTTCCAGTTCACCTTTCAAAGATCTGATTCCTGTCCTGCAGCCCTGGAAAAAATCGAGCATGCTCACGTAAAAGTGTTGCGTTTGCTTTGAAAGTCATTCCTTAAAATGCCTTACATGCAATTTGCACTTGTGTATATTCGGTGGTGCGTCCGAGTTTCTAGTGCAATCTGAAAATTTTCATCGCCAATTGTAGTTAATCAATCCGGACATAACCTTCCAATTTTCAATCGCGGATAGAAACTTTGAGACCGCTATTTGTCGCAAAACTTCAATGAAAACTGAATTTCATCTTTATATTTTCTTACAGACACGCGCTGCGCGAAAAGGACATCCACAAAGGACTCGACCATCCCCGCGTGGTTCGGCTATTCGATCTGTTTACGATCGATAACCACTCGTTTTGTACCGTGCTCGAGTACTGTGATGGCAATGATTTGGACTTCTATCTCAAACAGAACAAAACCATCAAGGAGAATGAGGCCAGGTCCGGCCGGGCATGTTTGCCGTCGCACTCTTTCTTTTTTGACCTTATCAAACATTTGGTGATCACAGGGTGCCACTTTTACAAGTAGACACTTGCCAATGCCAGGTCATTTTTTTTGAATGGGCGTAGATTTTTGTTTGGCTGGAGCTGGTGCGTTTTGGGCGTGTGGACCATGTAGAGAAATTTTTGTTTTGAGCATATTTTGTGACAGCGTTGGATCACTGATTTCGACCAGCATGAAAGTTGTTCCCCGTGCGCCAAACGAACAACGTTTGTGCTGGCTGATACTATTGCTCCAACGCTCCCACAAAATATGATTCGAACAAAAAATTGTCTACAAGCCCATGCCCAAAAAGGGGCGTATAGCGCCGCCACCTGCCGACAAACAGTCAATGTGGTGTGGTGACTAATTACAGATCCGATGGCTAAGTTTGTCACCGTCCCTTGCATACTGTATATCGTTTCGAATACCTTCTGTGGACGCACATGCTCACAGGGCAATCCTGTCCTACCATGCCCTTTATACGTAAACTATTTGTTTCCAGATCAATAATTATGCAACTGGTGAGCGCGCTGAAATACCTAAACGATATCAAACCGCCTGTGATTCATTACGACTTGAAGCCAGGTATGTTTTCTTCGGCAGTTTTTAATATGGTTCTGTTTCCATACTTTAGCTTCTTTATTGCGCGGTAAGAGTATGAAAATTGGACCATAAAAAAGAAAATAAATAAATAAAAATAATAATTCTCAGCCAACATCCTGTTGTCGACGGGCACGGCAAGCGGCGAAATCAAAATCACCGATTTCGGCCTGTCGAAAGTGATGGAGGACGATAAATACGATCCCGAGCACGGAATGGACCTGACATCGCAGGGTGCCGGCACTTATTGGTACGTTGTTGAGTTGACTAGTTGTAGAATGGTTGACGTACGTATGTGCTTAGTTTGCAACACGGTAATCTAATGGTCTATCACAGCTGCACTCTAACTCCGGGCCCGTTGCCGTGATATGCAGTATTTGGGCAACAGCTTTGCGTCATCCATTTGTAGCAACTGTTCAACAATAATCTGTGTCTTGATATACCGTTTTTCATACCTTTATCGTTTTTTGTTAGCTTGCCGCCATCTCAAAAGTTGAACAGTTAAAATTTTGTATTGAAAACGTGTGCTTCGGTAATGGCTCAGCATGAACCCAACAAAAGTCGTGCGAAGAAGGTCCTCTTAGTCTGATGTGGTGAACAATTGTAACCAATTGATTATTGTTTCAGGTACCTTCCTCCCGAATGTTTCGTTGTCGGTCAAGCGCCGCCGAAAATCAGCTCAAAAGTCGACGTTTGGAGCGTGGGCGTGATTCTATACCAATGCCTGTATGGTCGAAAGGTTGGAGACTGCTTATTTATTGAGGGCTGAGGGGTTTATTGTGGAGTGGTTGAATCGTGGTGTTGACTGATCTGTTTTGTTGGCCAGCCAACCCTAAAATCAAGGCATTGAGTCGTTCTCAAATTGTGATTATTTTTCATTTTCTGCGTATTGACTGGTCACTGTTGGTATGATATTGAACTCATGTTCACACGGATTGACTTTGTTGGATGCATAAAACATTTTGCTGTGCCATTTTTGAAGATGGAACATTTCAACGTTGATGCGATCGTTTCATGTCATGTCGATTCGAGAATCAGGCGCGCTGCAATGATTTCATGTTTGCACTATCCTGAATTTCCCCCCATTGCGCCACTGTAGTGTGTCGAGGACGAGCGTCAATCATTCCGCAATTAGCTTCCACCCAGTTGCATGTTAAGATGTCAACTCGGGATCGGGACCAAGGGCACACAACACCCGACAGCTACGTTTTCGAAACACCGACACCCAACACCAAAAATAAAAGCCAACATGCGGTAGTTCAAAAAATACTCGACACGCGATGTCATTTTTGACCAAAAAACACGTAATATTTTGGCCTCAGTTTGATGGGATTTGGACAAAATGGACACCAAAACAATGCTTGCTGCTTCCTTGGCGGAGCATCTATGTGCGAGAAATATTTTGTGGAAAACTTCACTGAACAAAGTTGATGCTTTGAACTGCAAATATGGGGTGTCGGATCCAAGAATCCGACACCCGCCATCTGAGGGCACCCGCCATTGCCCATTCCCTAATGTCAACACTCATTATTGCAGCCGTTCGGTCACGAGAAGACGCAAGCCAAAATTCTCGAGGAAAACACGATTCTCAATGCCACCGAGGTTAACTTTCCAGACAAACCAGCCGTGAAGGCGGAAACAAAGGTGAGAGAGGGCCAGTGCACAGTGGTGTCGTTGGGAAATCAAAGTCAGGATACCCAACTGACCGGAAATTCAGAATACCAGATGCCCGGAGTCAGTTTGCAAGTCTATGTGAAAAAAGTACTTTTGAGATGGTTAAAAATGACGGTTTTGCGGTGTTGCTTTGGCAAGCGATTTCTGGCTAATTTAAGGTCAAGCCAAGCCGGTGAATTTTTTTTTGGCCAAACAGTCAGAATACCAGGGTATTGCCGGCAACGCCCCCTGACGACGTCCGACATCACTCGCTATCGTGAAGCTGATCGGCGCACGCCCATGCAGATGTTTCACTAACAATGTATTATTCCAACGCAGGCATTCATGCAACGCTGTCTGCAATATCGCAAGGAAGAACGAGCGGACGTGCAAGAGCTCTACGAACACCGATTTCTACGACCAAAGAACAAATCTTCGAGCGACCAGGCGCCCAGCCCGAGTCCTACTGGTTGATTGGACATGTTTATGCATGATTGGACTAATTGCAAAGTGGTTGACGCGTATCGTCGCACACTATTATAACTTTTTCCGCCCTCATTTTGGTCACGCTCATCGAAAAATGATGCTATGCCAATGCAATGCGCTCGTATGTCAACCATTTTACAATTGGCTTGTGCGGGCGGAGTTCCCCTCACAATATTGTTGGACGCGCGTTTTCCTTGGCCGATCTTGGTTGATTATTAGACGGGCGAATTCGAAAATATAATTTACTGTTATTTTTTCATGAATTTGTCGTTCACTCGACTATGCTCAAGCTCATTTGATTGTACTTGTAAATATTGAATTGAATTACGCTGTATTATCTTCTTCTTGTTGTTTTTTTAGAAGAATTATCCATGTACCGCTCTGCTACTGTAATATGATTACAGTCTACCCAACTTTATAGTAGCTCCCTAGATCGTGAATCCTCGACCAGCAACTAGCAAACGACAGTTTGGTCGCCATAATTTGCCGTTCGTGGTTGACACTGTGGGCAGTGTCAACGTTGAAGGCAAGTCCAGTGGCATAGACTTGGCCTGGGTGTAGGTAAATTGTGGTTGAGCTGTATTTTGTGATAGCATCGGCGCACTAGTTTGGACCAGCGTAATAGTTGTTCTCTGCACCAAACGAACAACTTTTACGCTGGTCAAAATTAGCCAAGAGTATGCCAAAAGACATGCCTTCAAGGTTCGGTGCGGCGCTTTGTTCACTGTTTTGAAAGAAAATTGGATCCCGACTGACTTACCATGTGGTAGGTAGACTGTGTTCAAGATAAGTCTGCCGTCATTCGGTTGTTTCTAAATCGATTGAATTAATGTTGGTGTTGATTTTCGCACTGTGTTACGTATACTTACTACAACACACCCAAATTTGATGTGTAACTGCTGCTTTGAATAACTACACTGTACGTGTATAATCATTGTGCAAAACGCTCTCCGTTCTCTTCTCTCTCTCTCTCAATCTGTCTCCTTTTGATTTGTTTTTTTTTCAAAAAAAGCAATCGATGTTTTTTCGGTGAGTTTTCGTTTCGTCAGCAAAAAGGTCTCACCTTTCCACAGCCGTGTAACAAACGTGTGTCCTTTAGCGAACATTTTAGCGGCTTTTTCTTCGAGACCCTAATCCTTTTTCCTGAAAATGTTGATGTTATAATGTCATATTAGTATGCGTGCTTAGCTGTGGACGCATTGTGTTATGGCGTTTTGATGTTGTCTTTGTGTATAATTGTTCACATAATCGTAAAAATGGGATGCAAAAACTTTAAGCTAAACGGTGTGTGCTAGCTTGAAGCCATGAAATGCGCGTATGTATCACCATCACCAGTGTTTCTCCCCGCAGTTTGCTGGAACTGGAAATTCGTATGAATGCCATTCGTGCAAGCATAAAGCATGCCGGCCGTGATTTCTCGTTCCTCGGCAATAATAATCAGACTTTTTCGTAATGTCGACCAAGCTTAAAGTGGTAGTTTCGAAATGTCTGTCAAAAAGTAATGCTGTGCCGAATATGTGCGGTCATACAAAGCAGAAAGAGAATTTTGAACCTAATTTATTTTCTACATAACTCGGTTACCGGTGCGGTTATCGTTCTTTACATGATGGAAAGCATTGATTGGGTACATTGAATGTCTTGGACTGGTATATGTCTGTCTGTGTGTTGGCTGGAGCTTTGGCTTTGCCCGACTGATTTATGCGCTTGTGAAATGTTGTGTTCAATAATATGGTTCAAACAAAGTAACAAAAATCTATTATTATTAGCATGTTGCAGATTTACGTTTATGTTTAACGATGCATTGCCTGTCGTCATTCTAACGTTTATTTTTTGTCTCTTTTTTGCGCGCGCGGTTTGTTTGTTCATCTTTATGAATTTATCATTATTGTTTATAATTTTGATGTTTTATTTTTGTGTGTCGGTGCAACTAACTCCCACGCACGCTCCGAATCGGGGTCAAAAACCGATTACAACAATAAAGTTACACAAACAAAAACTTCCGTCTCTTCATTCAATTGGAAAGAAATTCATCAGCAGTTCACAAAAATATATAAAATATGTATAATATGTTGAAACGCACTTTTCGAGTGAGGAGAGCACAGCTTGGTGATCACGGTGGGTCATAAGGTAAAATCATCTGATAAAACCTCTTGAGATAAAAACTTGCCATGGTATCTATACATTCAACAGTCAACTAGATTGAAATGTGCTATTTTATGACCAGTATTCTCGAATCATTGTCCGAACACGATTATGCAAGTGACAAAAATTTGTATCAATACAAAAATATTCATCTCATTTTATGCAGTTTCATTAGTTGACGACGTTGGTGACTCGTCAGTACCATCATGGCTGTTGTTGTTATTGCACGCAAATGTAGCGCCCATTGTAGACAGGGACCCCTGGAAAATAAGTTGGGACTTCGGTTTCTCCAAAAATACCTTCTCATGGAACGGCATGTCAAACAGTAGCGTGCTGTCATTGCCAAGAACTGAAACAACAGGTTTACTGTAAAACTGTATAATGCAGAAAATTTACTTCGTCCATGTTATGTGCTGTGGTATAACACGTTGACTCAGTACTCAGTTGACTACCAGGGATTAAAAGCTAGGTTGCGTATAAACACATCAGCCATCCAACTGCGCGCATATATGTACGTATCACAAAAACCAATGATCCAGCGCTGTCCGGTAGACCTATTTGAATGTTAATGCATGCGCGATGTTTACACATCAGGGCGCACTCTGGTTGAAAACCGGTCCATTTCCGGATTCCACGAGATTTTTGACAGGCAGATTTTTGCACCGAGCCATACAAACACGCACAATTCGGCACACCTGTCTGACCGTCCGTCGTCGCCGACTGCGCCATTCATCCGACCGCAGCCACGCGTTCACCTTCATCGCCTGCACACTGCGTCGGTATTCGATTTGATGCGTGCGCAAATCAGCTAATAGTCGCTCGCCGGCGGCACGAAACTGACGCTGCGCCGAGGCGGGGATGGTGATTTGCGACTGATGCGGACGTGATGCGCGCACCGGGGAGAATAGACTGCGAATTGAAAGCAATCGCTGTGAATGTACGCATTGTGAAATACTTTCTTTAATTTAGACACGCTGATTGATAAGCCCGAAATGCAACTAACTCATTATTGATGAGATCATCGATAGTGGGCATGCCATCTTGGATGGCTCGGTCGGACAGAATCGAATACAGCAACAGTTCTGCAGTTTTTAAAAATATGTTCCTAAAAATATTTAAAAATGTCATTTGCTCTTTCGTAATGGCTTATTGCAAAACGGGTTGATGCAAATTAACCAACAGTGTTGATATTAAAGCTCTATTTTGTAGCTATCGGCCCGCAGTGCGTAAGCGGCAAATGACACAAATTTTGGTCAGCAGACCAGGCCACAATAATAAATGTTGCGCGTCAACACCAATATGAGGAAAGATTTTTCGCCACTCGTTTTTAGAGAATGTTTACATATTTTATGCATTATTTGAACCAATCCTTGAAAAGATAAAACACAACCAACTCAGTCTGGCATCGCAGGACAGTGGTGCTCCTTCAGGTATGCACGCCTGCATCAGAGCGTCACCGGTGCACAGCTCGAATAGCGTGTGACCGAAACAGTAGACGTCGATTTGCTCAAGGGTCTGCAATAAACGTTGTCAGTTTATTGCAGTCATCTAGTTTGGGTCGGATTGCGGGGGGGGGGTATTCCTCCCAGCTAGGTAGCAAACCAAGAATGGCAAGAAAACGTGTTCTTTATGGGCATTTTTTTTTGAGAAACATTTGGGCCACACCCCAAAATTTGCTAAGCAGCTAGCTCGCCTGCGCTACCTGACCAAGTAGGTCGCTGGTTTATTGCCTGGCCGCATTCGTCGCTTTTCGGTGTTTCAAAGTTATTCTAAATTTCAAAAGCATTGTTCCCAAAAGCGCACTGCGTAGGTCGCAATTGATGGCATAGCATTGACACATCTCGAGCGAAATTTTTATTCAAATCACATGCACAAAATTGACCGTTATCCACCAAGTTTGCGAACGCAACCAAAACGACATATCCACGATCCACCACGATCGCTATGATCAAATCAGTCTGAGCCAATCAAACGCACCTGAATAGTTTTCAGTTGCACAAGTAACGGCCAATAGTAGGAATGTAATGAGAGCACCCCGCTTTCGATATCGGTCAGCACACAGCCCGAATTTAGCACGCCTATGTTGCTGGCGTGGAGATTGGCTGCAATAGTTGTCTTTGTTCTTGTATGTTTTTGCGTCTTACAGCATACAGTCAGCGTGACCTCAGCCCAAAACAAGTCAAAACCTAAACGCCCGCCCGGCGCGAGCCCAACTAGTACCTATCCCCAACAGCTCAGCCATCTAACCATAGGGAATGCCAAGTTTCCTGACGAACAACAACGCTTCAAGTATGTGTCGTCCCACGTGTCTGATGTCATCGACACCTAATGGGTAGACCATCTCGGGGTTACAGAACTTCTTCAGATATGGATCAGACGGTTTTGCCTGAAATGCGAATCACTCTGACCTTATTCCGCATGTTTGACACCCAAAAAAATTTCCAATATGCTTCATCACGAATCTCGCTAAACTACAAATCCGAGACCGAAGCTGATGTTTACTACGGATCATGAAGACAACAGAATTATGCTCTTTTTCAAAATTTACCAGGTGCAATTTACAACCAGAATTTCGTTCTGTGCAAGATATGAAAATTCTAAGCCGAACTTGCACCTAGGTTCCCAATTTTTAGATGCAAATTTTAGGTGAAATGTCCAAAAAACTATGAACACGATGCAATCTGATGTTTTACAGCCAATATATAAAACGCGCACATTGCCAAACCTTGCAGAACTGGTCGCGCAGCATTCCGTCGGGCAAATGCGAGTAGATCAGCAATACGCCATCATTGCTGCACCAGGCAAACTGCGGACTGAGCAGATATGGATGACTCAGTTGACACAGAAATGACAGCGCTACTTTCAGGTCGTTCGCATTGTCGTCGACACGTTGTTTCGTCTGCATATTGTGATCATTATCGATGGTTAATTTTGTGGCGGCTTTTTTATGGTCTACATTCACTGAATACATGTAGACCCGGCCAGACCAGTGCAGTGGCATGCCCATGTGTGCGAGTGAAGTATCATGTGGGGAACAAGAAAGCGGGTACGAAGGCAGTTATCCTTGTCATTAGGCCTAGACTTGGGCTTAGGCCAAGACCAAACACTGTCCTCAACACACTGGACATTCCAGAAGATTGCGCTCGAAAAAATGAGATCGGATTTAGGAAAAATGAGATCAAAAACACCGATTTGTACTTTTGAAATGCATAAAATTGATTTTAAGAGGTATGATTCGGAGTTGTGAGAGGTAGTACTCATCTTCAAACCCCTTTCGGATTTTTACGAGGCAAGCATCGCGAGGGGTAACCCCCAACCTTCCCCTTGCCGCGGGCGCACCAAACGGGGCGCGCAGTGCAAAATGTGGGTCTCCACCTACCCCTGGGGGTACACTAATTTCCCCGCCGGACAAGGAACTACAATGGAAACGTGGACCGGACACTTTTAATTAGCATCAAAGTTCTGCTGCTCTGGGGTCTAGCGTGACAGTCCTCCACTCAGCAAGACCTGCCAAACTACCAGCAACAGTAGTGCCGCCAAATGAACTTCACAAACGTACCCAACTGAGAATATCGGTTCGATGTCGCACTTGTAACGAATTGACGAGATAATATGATTTGTTGACGCGCCAGCCGGCGTTCCTCCACATTTTCTTCACTTCCCAGCCGCGCAGATTTCGCAGCGCGATCGACACGGCTTGCGTGCCGGAGGACAGGTCTACAAGCACAAGCACCGATGTTTAATGATATTATTGACACGAAGATGTGTCCACTCCGGCTGTCCAGAATTCGTCGACCATAGTTGCAACTGGAAAAAACCCTTTTTTCATGAAAAAAAACGGGAAAACCCGTTTTTTTCACAGGCCAAAAGAACGAACCGATATTTTTCCGGGAACTTGAAAAATATTGGAAATTTTCGGAAAAATTTCAATTTTCCACAAAAAAACTTGGAAAGTAGCGAGGTCAGTTTCTCAAATCGTGCAGAAACATCATTTTTCACCACTCAAATGTGTTTTAGTCGACTCGTGCAGCGTGACTTTTCCTTATGAAGCAAATGTGCCCCATTTGAACAGGCGACAAACTGTTGGCCTGGAAAACTATCGAGAAAAACGTTTTTCCAGTAAATATATTTTTCCGAAAAAAATTGTAACTATATTATTGACCACAACATTGGGATTGGAGTTGGAGCTACAAGAAAAATCAACAGCAAAATGCGAACGAACATTGGGAGAAGCACAGCTGCAGATCCGACGGCACCATGAACTCCAGAAATGGCGCGCTGACTGACAGCATTGTGTGGTCCATCACCTGATCCAGGAACTTCTGCAACCAAAATTAGTTTCACATGGAATAAGCTTCGGTGGGTCCAGAAGGTTGGTGTTCAAATAGGTTTGAAGCGAAGCGAGCTCACAAAATTTTGAACAAAAGGAACCACCTTTCGAAATTTACTGAGAGTGAGAAGAATGACGCTAATTTCAACAGGCGCGCAAAAAACAGATCGGACCCGTTCGATAAGCGAATGATCGCGTATTTGGACACAAGCTGGCAGTAGTTATAAGTTGAGCAAGAGCAAACGAAGAGTGACAATCAAAATGAACCTGAAGTCCCAGACGGCGCGCGGCAACGAATTCATTGGACGTATTGCCAATCATCTGTTTCGGGGGCAATTCCAGCGCCAGACCCGATAACGCCAGTTGATCGCGCAGTTTCACGAAGTCGCTGTACCGATGCCGAACGGTCCAGACTTGTTGAATGCTGCCGTAACCGTGCTTCACTTCGATTACGTACACCTGGACATTGGAAAAAAACTCGTTGTGTGTTTTTTCATGATCGAATTAGCACTGCGATGAGATGATAAAATTGAACGGAGACTAAGCTAACCGTGTGACCAACATACTGCGTGTCAATAATGTGACAGATTAGAGGCAGACTTTGATCGCACAACCGCTCCAGCTCGATCATGATAATGATTGATGGATACTGGAGCTGGAATCTGACTGGAGGAGCTCGGCCCGACGATTAATGATGATGACCGATTGGACACGGATTGGGGGTGATCAAAAACGACATCATCATAACAAGTAACCGAAGCGACCGATCGACGACAAGCAAACGAAAGCATCGATCACCTGAAGGTATGCTTGTGCTGTGGAAAAACCCATTTTTTATATTTTTGGAAAAATGTCCGAATAAACCGGAAAAAACGATAAAGAACCGTAGCGTCTAAGGATAGGGGCACCGGGCACCCAAAGCAACGGGTTTTCGGCGCGTGGTGTATTTGGGCGTTTTTGACAGTGATAACGACCAAAATAATTAAAACAATGCACTTTTGCATCTCCACCCGAGCTTTGGCCACTTCGGGCCGGGCCGGAGATTAGGAGGGTTGGGACGGGCGCACGGGCCGGCCAAACACGGCCGGATTGCGCTTGAGACCAGACATTCACAAATATATGTAATATTATACTGTCATAAAGAACCGTTCTTTATTTTTCGTGAAAAAAAACGGTTTTTTTTCGAAAAAAAACCGTTTTTTTTCCAAATACTTTTCCAGTACTTAAGAACGTAATTTCGAAAAATATAACAATTTCAGTGCAAAATTTGTTCGAAGTGACGAGAGTGCTCTTGAAGAGTGTTGAAGTCAGTCGAAAACACTTGGTTTACACGCTTTTTGGCCCATTTTGGGCCGGTTAATTTTTGTGCTCGAGCCAATTTTTCACTGAAATCGAAAAACTCATCAGTTTTGCATTACAATTTTTTGGAAAAATTGGAATAAAGTACCGATATTTTTCCGATCAAAAACCGAAAAGGTACCCACGGAAAAATAAATGGAAAAGTATTCGCGTCTCGGAAAAAAACAGTTTTTTTCGGGTTTTTTTTTCGGAAAAAAACCGGTTCTTTTCCGCCTGCCAGTATATGATTGTAATATATGTGATTTGTTACATACATTATTTTCGGAGTTACATATATTATTTTAATATATGTACCTAATATATCTGTGTGGTGGTGGGGCACACCTCCCCACACTGGTGTAGATGGGATGGGGGGAATGAGGGGGAGCCCCCATCTAGGTACAGTAGGTAGGTAGGTCGACGCTCCATCCTGGTACAGTAGCAGTGTAGTTCCTGGGGGGAGGGGGGTCCCCCCTCGGGTACGTCTGTTCCCCCTCCATGGTACGCCTGCCCCACTGTTCCCCCTCCGGGTACGTCTGCTCCCCCAATTTTTACCTAAAATAGGCAAATTTTGGCCTAAAATAGGCATTTTTAGGCATAAAATGAGTGATTCTTAGGTCAATGTCGTCAAAAATCGCCAAAATACCCTTTTTATTGAAATTTTTTTCCTAAAAGGGGAAAAAATGAGCCAAATTTTCGACCTCAAAAAATGAATTTTCTCCAAATTTGGGTCCTCCCCCCCTTCCGGGTCCCTCGCTCCCCCTTCCCCCCCCAGGTGGGTACGTCTGTTCCACCTCCGAAAAAAGGGGGGTACCGCCTGCTCCCCCTCCGGACCAGGAACTACACTGTACAGTAGGTAGGTCGCCGCCTCCAGGCGGGCACAGTAAGTTGCGATTTTTGGCTCAAAACGACATAAAATTGGTATTTTTCACTCCAAATAGGCGAAAAATCGCGCGCTGCGTGCGAAATTAGCGTCTTAAGAGTACATTTTCCTCAATATTTCGACTAAAAAATTTCTTCCCCCCCCTAGCTCGGCCGGTACAGTAGGTAGCAGTGCTGCGGCTACTTTTGCGGGGCGGTTAGGGTACATAGGTGGAAAAATCCGGGGCGGGTAGGGGGGTAGTGTACCTGGGATCTTGGGGGGGGAATCCGGTTTGGGGGGGGAGGGGGAGATTTTTCGGGGCGGGTACGGTACAATACAGGTTTTTTTGGGTGCCTTTTTTATATGCTATAAAGTGCATATATCGCGCGTAGCGCGCGATTTTTTTGCACTTTTAAGGGTTTTCGGTCGAAATTTTGGCATTTTTTGACCGAAAAATGGGCATTTTGAGCCTCAAAATTTGAGGGCAAAAATCGGGGAGGGTAGGGTAACAGAGCGGGGCGGGTAGGGGGTAGTGTACCAGGCCGGGGCGGGTACCGTATTGTCGGAAATAGAACCCGGGGGGTCTATTTTTTCACTGGGGTCATTTTGGGGGGGTTCAATTTATGGGGGGTCAATTATTGGGGGGCGGGGTATATTTTCCATTTGCCCCCCCCCCCCGACAAGAAAAACCATTGTTAATAATGCCCATAAAAATGGCTTGTTTTCGGTATTTTCTAACTTCAACAGTTATTATGCTTTATGCTTAAAAAGCAAATTATGCTTAAAAAAATTATGCTTAAAAAGCTTTATACTGTTGCGTGCGCAAGCTTAAACAACGTTTGACACAACAACACAGCCCCACCATACCACTAATCTGTGGTACGGTGAAGGTTGGGGGTGGGGTTCTATTAATGGGGGGTTCTATTTATGATTTCGAGCCATTTAGGCGGGTTCAATTAATGGGGGGGGTCAATTAATGGGGGGGTTCTATTTCCGACAATACGGTAGGGTACCATTGGGGGGGACCCCCCAGCCCCAGCCACAGCACTGGTAGGTACCGTATTGTCGGAAATAAAACCCGGGAGGTCTATTTTTTCACTGGGGTCATTTTGGGTGGTTCAATTTATGGGGGGGTCAATTATTGGGGGGGTTATATTTTTCATTTGGCCCCCCGACGAAAAAAATCGTTGTTACTGATGCCCATAAAAATGGCTTGTTTTCGGTATTTTCTAACTTTAACAGCGGCAATTATGCTTAAAAAGCTGTATTCTGTTGTGTACGCAAGCTTAAACAACGTTTGACACAACAACACAGCCTTACCGTACCACCAATCTGTGGTACGGTGAAGGTTGGGTGGGGTTCTATTAATGGGGGGGTCAATTAATGGGGGTTCTATTTTTGATTTCGAGCCATTTAGGGGGGGGGGGTTCAATTAATGGGGGGTTCTATTTCCGACAATACGGTAGGGTAGGGTACCATTGGGGGGACCCCCCCAGCCACAGCACTGGTAGGTACCGCCAGCCACCACACTGATCATGTGCATCATATTCCACTGCGATCAATAAGCAAGATGTGCGTCAAGTTGTTGTCTTCACTTCAACTGACACGTTTTAGCTAAAAGTGTGGTTCACTAGGTTCCCAAACTGCGTCTTTTGCAACTAACGAACACAATCAGTAGAATTTACAAGTCGATATCGTGCCAGTGCTGTTGCCAGTGTTGGTGGAGGTGGGGGGGGGTTTTGAGGAGCCCCCCCCCCCGGTACAGTAGGTATCCCCCCGATGTTTGGCATGGTGATGGTTCGGTACGTATCCCCCCGATTTTTACCCCGGTACACAGTAGGTATCCCCCCCCAGTGTAGTTCCTGGTCCGGAGGGGGAGATAGCGGACCCTCCGTTTTTTTCGGAGGGGGAGATAGTGTACTCACGAGGGGGGGAAAGGGGGGGGGAAGACCCAAATTCAGGAAAAAGTCACTTTTTGAGGTAGAAAATTTGACCTATTTTTGCCCCTTTTTGGAAAAAATTCTTCAGAAAAAGGGTATTTTGGCGACTTTTGAGAACATTGACCTGAAAATCACTCATTTTTGGCCTAAAAATGCCCATTTTAGGCCTAAAAATGCCTATTTTAGGCAAAAATTGGGGGAGATAGTGTACCCGGAGGGGGAGATAGGGGGATAGTGTACCACCTAAGGGGGAGATAGTGTACCCGAGGGGGGGGGACCCCCCCTCCCCCCCCCCAGGAACTACACTGCCCCCCCCCCCCGCTGTTGCTCCAAGACAGAGGTCGCAATCGGGCCGGCCCGAGCTCGGGCCGGGCCGGGGGCCGCGATTTTGGGCTTTTGGCTCGGGCCGGGCCGGGCCGGGCCGGAGATTTGGAGGGTCGGGCCGGGCCGGGCCGGGCACCCCGGCCCGAAGCTTCTGAAGTGACTTATTTTACTGAAAAAGTAGGGATTTTTTTGTCAAAAATACTAAAATTTCTGACGGATTCAGCAAGTAAGTGATCAGTATTGTCCAGCGGTGTAGCTACCCAGGCGGGGCGGCAACCTACTGTACCACCAAAAATGTGGGGTGGCAAAGGCAACCTGCCTCCTACTGTACCGGCCGAGCTAGGGGGTGGGGGTGGAAGGGCGGATAAAAATTTTTAGGTCTAAATATTGATGAAAATGCGCTCTAAAACGCTCATTTCGGGCGTAGCGCGCGATTTTTCGCCTATTTTGAGTGAAAAATGCCGATTTTATGCCATTTTTTGAGCCAAAGATCGCAACTTACTGTACCAGCCGCCGGGCGGCGACCTACCTACTGTTATGTACCAAGATGGAGCGTCAACCTACCTACCTACTGTACCTAGGGGGGACCCCCAGCCCCCACCCCCCCTGCAACACCGTTGTTTTCAACCAAAAAAATAGGTTCAAAAAAATCGCAAAAATTATGACAAAAATTGGGTTAAAATCTGAGCCAAAAATTCGGAGATTTGGGGGTTCGGGCCGGGCCGGGCCGGAGATTTGGGGGTACGGGTCGGGCCGGGCCGGGCCGGGCCGGAGATTTGGGGGCCCGGGCCGGGCCGGGCCGGCCAAACCCGGCCCGATTGCGACCTCTGCTCCAAGAGTGCCAATGCCAATTTTTGTCCAAACTCCAAAATGGCCAAAATTAGTGTAAAATCAGTGATTTTTACCTCAAATTACAAAAAATTCGCGCAAATAGTACGTTTTCACACGATTCCACACATAATGAAAACATTAAAAATTTTCACCCAAAAACAGAGGTCGCAATCGGGCCGGCCCGACCTCGGGCCGGGCCGGGCCGGGCCGGGCCGCGATTTTGGGCTTTTGGCTCGGGCCGGGCCGGGCCGGGCCGGAGATTTGGAGGGTCGGGCCGGGCCGGGCCGGGCACCCCGGCCCGAAGCTTCTGAAGTGACTTATTTTACTGAAAATGTAGGGATTTTTTTGTCAAAAATACTAAAATTTCTGACGGATTCGGCAAGTAAGTGATCAGTATTGTCTCTATCTGACGACCATTTCATGGAAAACAATGTATTTTCAACCAGTGGTGTGGCTACCCAGGCGGGGCGGCAACCTACAGTACCACCAAAAATGTGGGACGGCAACCTACCTACGGTACCGGCCGGGCTAAGGGGGAACAAAATTTTTTCGGTCGAAATTTTGAAGAAAATGTGCTCTAAAACCCTAATTTCGCGCGTAGCGCGGCGATTTATCGCCAATTTGAAGTGAAAAGTACCGATTTTATATACCATTTTGAGCCAAAAATCGCAACTTACTGTACTAGCCGCCGGGCGGCGACCTACATAGTGTACCAGGATGGAGCGTCAACCTACCTACCTACTGTACCTAGGGGGGACCCCCAGCCCCAACCCCTGCAACACCGTTGTTTTCAACCAAAAAATAGGTTCAAAAAAATCGCAAAAATTATGACAAAAATTGGGTTAAAATCTGAGCCAAAAAATCGGGCCGGGCCGGGTCGGGCCGGGCCGGAGATTTGGGGGTTCGGGCCGGGCCGGGCCGGAGGTTTGGGGGTACGGGTCGGGCCGGGCCGGAGATTTGGGGGCTCGGGCCGGGCCGGGCCGGCCAAACCCGGCCCGATTGCGACCTCTGCCCAAAAACCTAACCCCAGTCTCAAGATTTCCGCATACCAGATGTGGGAATCGGGCCGGCCCGGCCCGGCCCGACGTTCGGGCCGGGCCGGGCCGAGGTTTCCGGCCCGAACGGTCGGGCCGGGCCGGGCCGGGCCGACTTTCCGGAATGTCGGGCCGGGCCGGGCCGGGGTGGCCGGCCCTAAAAGGCCCGACATGATCCAATTCCAATAAAAAATCGTGATTTTTTAGGCTAAATTTGCCAAAATTTCTCTCGATTCTGCAAATTAGTACCGACTTCCATGATTATCAGGTATTTTTAAACAAAAAACTGTAATTTTTGCACCAAAAAATTGCTTCAAAATATCATCAGAAAAAAACTCGGGCCGAAAAAATCGGGCCGGGCCGGGCCGGGCCGACTTTTTTCCAAGTCGGGCCGGGCCGGGCCGGACTTCCCGGCCCGAACTGTCGGGCCGGGCCGGGCCGGGCCGACCCCCGGACCTCGTCGGGCCGGGCCGGGCCGAGGTAACCCGGCCCGATTCCCACCTCTGCCGCATACCGTAAAAACCTAAATAAGGCCTGTGCTTTATATGCACTTTTAGAACACATTATGTAACAAAAATATCCCTATTTTGTACTTGAACGCTCATTTTTTATCGTGTTCGGCAGATTTTGGCTGGAATAAAAAAAAATTTTATTAACCACTCACTGTCTCTGCGTGTGTTAAAATTATGATTAAGCCGACTGTTGTTTATTTGTTCAAACCCGATATACACCACCACTTTCCTACACTTCACTTGAATGCTCGGTTGATGGAAGACTCATTACTATTGTAATCAGTTTATCCTGCAGAGGCTCTGGCGGGAAGACTCATTATTTCTTTGAAAATAAAACGGATTAAACGGAATCCCCGTAATGAGTTTTCCCCCCAGGGCCGTTTCCCAGGAAGACTCATTATGCATGTTGTATGTGCCCGGCGTGTGTTCAGCCTAAGCCTAAGCCTAAGTTTAAGCCTGAGCCAAGACTGAAGCCAACATATATGCCTAAACGTGAGCGTAAGCCTAAGCCTAAGCCTGAGCTCAAGCCTGAGCCCAAACATTGGTTCAGGACCAAGTTCCAGCTGGATTCCGTTTAATCCGTTTTATTTTCAAAGAAATAATGAGTCTTCCCCCCAGCACGCAAAAATCCGTTTAATCCGGTTAATCCGTTTAATCCGTTTTATTTATAATGAGTCTTCCCGGCACGGAATGCTCTTCAAATGCAAAAAAAATTATAACAAGCATGCAACACACGCAGCAACATTTCAAAAACTTCAGAACCAAAACTGATTGAGCTATTGTTATTATTTCTTTTATCTCAGCAAATAGGAATAGACAGCACAAACATGGAGAACATGGATGACTCAAAGAGTGGACCATCTGACTGGAACTTGCAAATGATCTTAAAAGCAGTGTTTAGAGTGTTATTGTGAGATTGAGCAGTTGGTTGGAAACAATCTGTTAAGATCTGACCAACTAGATTGGTCTGGGTGTATTGACTTCTGTAATTTCTGATTTTGTGATAGCAGTTGGTTAGAATTGTTTGCTTTTAAAGCATTATGATTTTTGCCTGTATGTAAATTCACGAAAATATAAGCCCAAACAATTTCGCCAGCTGATACTGAAAGGTACTGAAATAGGTTATGTCTGACTCGAGTAGAGGTCGTAACATCCATGAAAGAATGCTGGTGGAACAATCACTATTCAAAATGTTTATGTTTCCCAATGTTGGGCTAGGCTTGTGCTGTCCACACACCAGAAAAGTAATTTGTGACTTTGCTGTTCTTTTCCCGAATCCGATTTCATTCGGTCCGTGACCATTACAACCACATCAACTAGTGAAAGATGTCGATCGGCAGCGACCGAAATAATAGACAGGTTGTCGAACTTTGTTTTTGCATGACATTCCGGGTGATTGTTTAGTTGTCAACGGAGGCAGAACAGAGCAGCTCTCTCAGGGCTGCTCTGGCCTTTCGGCGTTGACGACCTGCATTGACGATGTGCGTTGACCACATCAATATAACCCTTATGTTAATGTAGTCTGCCATGTCTGGGGCCCGGCAACCGATCAAATGGGGACCGGTTGAAATGAACGATATCGATGTACACCTTTTATCGGCTGTTAAAAATGCCAGTCACGCTAGCGAAACACCAAAGCGCAATTTCAGACCGGAAATCCATGCGACAATCCAATGAACTCCCGTGAGTCATCTGAAACATCTGCTAGCTCATATGCAGCGTGGTGCAAATGGTTCTGCGAGGAACATGTTGTTGAGGTACTATTCTGGAAAGTAGCTGTATAAAATCTGAGTCAATATTTTTAACTGCCCCCATGTTTATTTTTTGCGATAATTGAATTTTTATAATTTTTTTTGCAGAACATGCACTGCGTCACTGGCACAATCTGCGTGGTCGCAATGCTCATTATTGTCGTTATCATAATTGTGATGTCCGGAACCACGCGCGGATAATTATTGTTGCGAGAAATTACGGTTGTTAGCGTGACATCCGACCATATTTTGTTTGGAAATTTATTACCCAAAGTACATCATATTCATCACTGTATTCTTGAATCACTTTCTGTCACTTTGGATAGATTTGAACTCACTGATGTTACCGCATAAACTGGAATTGTATTCGTCACACAATGAGAATCCATCCAAAAATTCTCCTAAGTGATCTGGAATGGAATGGAAAGAGCAGGTCGAAGAGGGCAACCAAAAACGCACTGCATCACAGTTCGTATTGGATAAACTTTCGGGCCGCAACGTAGAGCTTTCATGGATCACATGGCCAAATGAGCACTGATTCACGAACAAAAAGACTTGCAACGATGAGCGACCCCTGAAAATTGAAGGAAAATAATATGAACCCTAATTTCAAACAAACGACGGACGAATAACAATAAGCCGGATGAGCATGATAACAAGGTGTTGTTTACAGGTGCACCGCATTCGGAAAGATGGGTATGCAGTCACAGGAGTTCATGTTTGCGACCCACCACTCTAAATATACATTCGCAGGATCTTGTAGATGTTTCACGGCATGTGTGTACAGCTTTGGTCCGCGGTATAAAGAGAAACAACGACCAAAAACAGCTCATAGGTATTGGTCGCACAATGACTTTATAAGAATTGGTCAACTTTTTCTCCTGAATCGTGAAGCAGGAGACGGGGCAATGACGTTGCGTTGCACGATCGCACACAAAGTATGTTGTAAAGAGAATGTTTCAGACCCGCAGCAATGTGGGTGCTTTGCCAGATTATTTTCAGCCGAAAATGTTTTGTGAGAATCACAAATAGCACAGTAGTTAAGAGTGACTCAACGTGAAAATCAGGATTGATTTGATGAATTCTTACATAGTCATTGTGCGACCAATGCCAGGAATGCCTAAAAGTCAAAAAAGACGAAGTCCTAAGCAGTTTTCGTGCTGGGTTGCCGCGCGACGCATTTTTTGACCAACTATGTATTTCTTTTTGTGACAAAAATTTTTTCTGAAACAGATTTTTTGGGTGAAAATGTGGCTCACGAAAGGTTCGCGTGACGTGCGAACCCTGAAACTCAAAGGGAACCCTACGACTGCGACAACTGAACATGTCACTGTGTCAAATACGGGCACGATAACCAGGCGTAAACATGGGCATGATAACAACCCTTGGCACAGGAGACGTTCAGTGGCACTTCAGGTCTGAGAACGAGAAGGAAACCACAAAAACTGCTTTGCAGAAAAATTTGCTCAAGAGAGAATCGGAACCCACCCTTCAATTCATATTTTTATGTGGCGTGACAATATTGACAATGACAGGTGTCAATTTTACACGGACGCGGCTTTGCTTTGATCGTGTTTTTGCAGACGGAGTTGGAGCCCCGATTTTGACCTGTGTGAACGCCATTGATTTGGCAGGCCCGGTTACCTTTACGCTGGTCAAAACTAAGTGCTGCCAACTTTTCATAAATTGTCACACAAAATAAGATTCGAACAGAATTATCCCAAATCCCAGATGGGCCTCGTGTATCCGCGACGGCGTCAAGTTGCCACACGATGCGCATTGTGTACCTGCATATGGCGTGGGTGTGGGTTGGGTGGGGCACAACAAACAAAGCACATGGAACAGAACGGTACTGCCAACAGAACATACCTAGAACGATGTGGTGCACCAGCACTACCCACAGCACCACAACAACGTAGTGTATGGAACTTGGGGAGAAGGGCTTCATTGTCACGTCGTCAACCCAGCCCAGGCGCACATTCGCAGAGATGTTTGAGTTGACGACAAAACAATTAGCAGAGCTGCGTGTTTGGACGCTGAGGTCAGGGGCAAAGCGAAACGCTGCCACAAAGACGCTCTTCGTCGAGAGCGAGGTGGTCAGCGGTGGTCAGGCGAACTCTAGTTCAGCTGGCTCAGGTCATACACGAGGCCCATCTGGGATTTGGGATAATTTCTGTTCGAATCTTATTTTGTGTGACAATTTATGAAAAGTTGGCAGCACTTAGTTTTGACCAGCGTAAAGGTAACCGGGCCTGCCAAATCAATGGCGTTCACACAGGTCAAAATCGGGCTCCAACTCCGTCTGCAAAAACACGATCAAAGCAAAGCCGCGTCCGTGTAAAATTGACACCTGTCATTGTCAATATTGTCACGCCACATAAAAATATGAATTGAAGGGTGGTTCCGATTTCTTGAGCAAATTTTTCTGCAAAGCAATTTTTGTGGTTCCTTTCTGTTCTCAGACCTGAAGTGCCACTGAACGTCTCCTGTGCCAAGGGTTGTCATCATGCCCATGTTTACGCCTGGTTATCGTGCCCGTATTCTACACAGTGACATGTTCAGTTGTCGCAGTCGTAGGGTTCCCTTTGAGTTTCAGGGTTCGCACGTCACGCGAACCTTTCGTGAGCCACATTTTCACCCAAAAAATCTGTTTCAGAAAAAATTTTTGTCACAAAAAGAAATACATAGTTGGTCAAAAATGCGTCGTGCGGCAACCCAGCACGAAAACTGCTTAGGACTTCGTCTTTTTTGACTTTTAGGCATTCCTGGCATTGGTCGCACAATGACTATGTAAGAATTCATCAAATCAATCCTGATTTTCACGTTGAGTCACTCTTAACTACTGTGCTATTTGTGATTCTCACAAAACATTTTCGGTCGCATATACCCTGGCAAAGCACCCACATTGCTGCGGGTCTGAAACATTCTCATTTACAACATACTTTGTGTGCGATCGTGCAACGCAACGTCATTGCCCCGTCTCCTGCTTCACGATTCAGGAGAAAAGTTGACCAATTCTTATAAAGTCATCGTGCGACCAATACCTATGAGCCTGTTTTTGGTCGTTGTTTCTCTTTATACCGCGGACCAAAGCTGTACACACATGCCGTGAAAACATCTACAAGATCCTGCGAATGTATATTTAGAGTGGTGGGTCGCAAACATGAACTCCTGTGACTGCATAGCCCATCTTTCCGAATGCGGTGCACCTGTAAACAACACCTTGTTATCATGCTCATCCGGCTTATCCGCGAGCAGCATGACGTAACTGAACCGAACACGTATTGCTTAATA
>JASAMV010003525.1:0-46158 GCA_030248065.1 Rhynchonema sp. JSB1_4
CCAAAATGGGATCAGTGAATTAATAGAGCCCCCTTCTACTTACGTTTTTACGGTAGGCGAATTATGGTTCATTTTGGTATTGCCTAAATGGAATCGCACCCACCCCATACCCAATAGCAAGCGCGCCACCCAATACCAATACCAGGTATTGGGTCAGTATTGGGTACCCAATACCACACCCAATACCAGGTATTGGGTATTCGGTATGGGCATTGTGCCCATGCCTAGGTCGGGGTGCCCGGCCCGGCTTGAGGTGGCCAAAGTTCGGCCCGGCCCGAATTTTTTGGGTCAGCTTTTTACAACCTTTTTTTCTGAACCTGTTTTTTTGGTGGAAAAATGATTGCCTTCAATGAAAAAGTTGTCAGACAGACAAGTACTGATGACTTACTTGCCGAACCCGTCAGAAATTTTAGTAATTTTTTACAAAAAAATCACTATTCTTTGAGCAAAATAAGTCACTTCAAAAGCTTCTTCGAGCTGGGGTGCCACGTCCGGCCCGGCGCGAACCAAAAGCCCAAATTCGCGGCCCGGGCGGGCCCGACTGCGAGCTCTGCTCCAAACACATGAATTTGGGACCTGAAACTCAAAATTCTTATTTTGTCTCAAAAATGGTCGATTTTCTCACGCAAACCTCTTGAAAAAGTGGGCAACTTTTTAAAAAAAAGGAACTTTCTTTTGAAAAATCAAGAAAATTTTTTTTGAACATCTGGTAAATTTTGAAAAAAAAACCTGAAAACTGTTTTTTTGGTTTTCCGAAAAAAGTCGGTTTTTCCCGCCATTCGCTACACTGCAGGTCAGTGTGGTGGCAGGCCAATCGACCCAAGATACCCTAGGGGGGGGAAGGTTTCGGACTTACTCGAGAGACCCCCCACCGCCGTGTAGTGGCTGGGGGGGGGGGATGGGGGGGGATTCCCCCCCCTAAGGAGTAGGTACCTTGCAACCACCCCTTGGGGGGATGGGGGGGGAAGGGTAGGTACCTTGCAACCACCCCGGAGGGTACCTTGCAACCATCAATTTATGGTTTTTATAGGCAAAAATGGGTGTTTTTCGACCTCAAAACCCCAAAAATCGCGCGCTCCGCGCGCAAACCTCCATATAATAGGTATTTTAGGCAAATTTTCGGCCAAAATGCAGAAAAGTACCAATTTTTCGGCCAAATTTGCAGTATAATGCATGCAAAAAACACCCTTTTTTCGGACCTCAGGGGTACCTTGCAACCTCCCGGAGGCTGGGTAGGGGGGTACCTTGCAACCATCTGGATCCATCCCCCCCCCCAAGGGTACCTTGCAACCATCTGCCTGCCACTACACTGCCCCACAGGCTACCCAAGATACCCCTATGGTCCGTCAAAAGGCGAAAAAAGGCCGTTTTTTGCATGCAATTTTACTGCAAAATTGGCCTAAAAATGGGTACTTTTTGACATTTTTGCCGAAAATTGGCCTAAAATGACCATTTTTGGGTGTTTGCGCGCGGAGCGCGCGATTTTTGGGGGTCCCGAGGTCGAAAAACACCTATTTTTGCCTTTGAAACCCATAAATCTACTTACTCGAGATACCCTTTGGGGTCGGCTCGAGATAGATACCAGTGGTGTCGTTAGGGGGGGTTGGGGGGGGGGGTTACCCCCCTGGTATGGGGTATGGGAAATCGGCCGGGAGTATGGGGTATGGGAAATTTTTCACTTTTGGAACAAGCACCCCTAAGAAATGACTTTTTGACCCCGAGAAGTACCAAAATTGACCATTTTTCGCCTAAAATGTCAAAAATCGCTTGAAAACGCAACGCTGTCGCAAGAAAACTCTGTTTTAAGCACTTTTGGACCACTTTTTGGTACTTTTAGAAGATTTTTGGGGTCATTTTTTTTCAAAACCCCCACCCTGGGTATGGGAAATTTTTGAGTTTTTGGAGAAACCCCCCCCCTGGTATGGGAAATTTTTGATTTTTGGGGGTATGTATGGGAAATTTCCCGAAAATTGGGCTGGGTGTGGGAAAATTTCGATTTCTCAACGACACCACTGATAGATACCCTTCCCCCCCCATCCCCCCCCTAAGGGTTGACTCGAGATAGGTACCCCTTAGGGGGGGGGGGAATCCCCCCCCCCATCCCCCCCAGCCACTACAGTGCTGCAGGTGCAGGCACGGACGCACGATACGACACGGAGCTGCAGCGACGACCGCCAGTCGAGCGAGTGGCAGAACAGCAGCCGGGCCGGACCGGCTGCCGATATCGTAATATTCAATAAAGCATGGCGTGCTCAGTTTTCTCCCGCCGATTAGGAGCAGTCACTGCGCCACTTGTCAGATTATCGCAAAATCTCAACAGATCGTTATCGGTGTCGAAGCGATGTGCTGCTCATTTTGTATTCAAGCCAGACAACGAGACAGACTCCTTTGGTTTGTGACGTAATGTTGTTCTTCCATTTCAACATCGTCATTATCACTACCCGCAACAACCACTGCAGAGAAAGTGGCCGGAGTCGGGTCGGGTGAATTTATGGGAAATCATTGATCGAACAGGCAAAAGGAGTGTATAGCAGTGTTTTATTGACACTGACTGACTTGTGACTACATTGACTAAAAAGGCTCTTGGTGACATGGAAG
This sequence comes from Rhynchonema sp. JSB1_4, assembly GCA_030248065.1. NCBI lineage: Eukaryota > Metazoa > Nematoda > Chromadorea > Monhysterida > Xyalidae > Rhynchonema > Rhynchonema sp. JSB1_4. The sequence goes on from JASAMV010003525.1 coordinate 2,599, forward strand.
TTTCAGAAAAGTTAAAGGGGGTTGCTCAGGTTTTTTTAGAAATTAGTCACATCCGCAAAGGTGATTAGATAAACGGAGAATGCGGAACAGTGTTGGAGGTACTGTCTGGAGGGGTGAATACCTAAGGTACCGTGGCCTGGGGGCAATGTTGGAGGTGCTCTGGGGGGGATACCTACTGTGCCGGGCTCAGAGATTGGGGATACCTACTGTACCAGAGCCGATGGCCTGGAGGCAGTGTAGTTCCTGGTCCGGAGGGGGAACAGGCGGTACCCCCCTTTTTTCGGAGGGGGAACAGACGTACCCACCGGGGGGGGAAGGGGGGACGGACCCGGAAGGGGGGGGAGGACCCAAATTTGGAGAAAAGTCATTTTTTGAGGTCGAAAATTTGGCTCATTTTTGCCCCTTTTAGGAAAAAAATCTGAATAAAAAGGGTATTTTGGCGATTTTTGACGACATTGACCTAAAAATCACTCATTTTATGCCTAAAAATGCCTATTTTAGGCCAAAATTTGCCTATTTTAGGTAAAAATTGGGGGAGCAGCCGTACCCGGAGGGGGAACAGTGGGGCAGGCGTACCATGGAGGGGGAACAGACGCACCCGAGGGGGACCCCCTCCCCCCAGGAACTACACTGGCACTGCCTGGGGCAGGGTTGGGCAAAAAAAAAATTTTTTTTTTTTAAAAAAAAAATTTTTTTTTTTTAAAAAAAAAAAGGTTTTTGAAAAAATTTTTTTTTTAAAAAAAAAAATTTTTTTTTTAAAAATTTTCGGGGGAACAAAATGTTCTAAAACGTCCAAAAATGGCCTTTTTGGGGGTTATTTTTTGTCATTTTTTCTCAAGGGTCGAAAAATTTTCTTCACAAAATCACCTTTGGAGCATGTATTTGGTACCTAAGATACCCCAAATGATGTTATTATACCTTCCCGTAATGCATGGGACACAGTATGCATGTGCCTACATGGTACTTCGATGTCATACCCCATCAGGTCGGTCATATACGACTGATTCAGCTACCCGACAAGTATTTCTGCAGCTTATATTCTCAATTCTGTGTGGTTTATGAGTGAATCTTGCTTATTCGGCCGCAAACTGTTGTGTCCGATACCACAGAGCAGCAATCAGGGGTCCATATCAAGCGCAGACTGTTGGATCGCACCGAAATGACGTAAACACCCTTGATAAGTGATGCAAACCAAGTCACAAAAGTGACTTGCCAATTAAAGTTGCATTTTTTCGCGATTTTGCGCGTTTTTTAGGCAAATTTGGTAAAATTTCCCCGAATCTCAGACTTTTAAAAAAAAAATTTTTTTTTTTTAAAAAAATTTTTTTTTTAAAAAAAAACTTGTTTAAAAAAAATTTTTTTTTTCCAACCCTGGCCTGGGGGGTTTTGGTACCATTGGGGGTGGGGTTGGAGGGGGGAAGGTTTTCGGGTGAAAAGTTTTAACCAGGCGAAGGCGATACCTACTGTGCTGTGGGAAATGTATGTATGTTTTTATTATGCGTGGAATCGTGTGAAAACGTAGTATTTGAGCGCGAATTTTTTGTTGTTTTGAGTTGAAAACCACCGCTTTTACACTAATTTTGGCCATTTTGGTCAAAAACTGGCACTTTTGGGGCAAAATTGGGGGATACCTAACCTGCTGTACCATGCCGAACATTGGGGCGGGGGGATACCTACTGTACCAGGAGAGGGGAATACCTACTATACTGGGGGGAAGTCCCTCTTCCAAATTCCCCTCCCAGCTCCAACGCCGATGCGGGAACTTACCATTCCGCGTTTATCTGTTCTCAGCCTTAAATTTCAGAAGTTTTTTTTAGCAGTTTGCAGTGACAAAACGGAGTAATAACCTTTAATCAACTAACTTCAGGCCCAACGGAACGAATGAATCTGTGTCAGGCAGTCAACAGCGCTATGGACATTGCCATGCAGGTTGACTCGTCGGCCGTTCTGTTCGGCGAAGACGTCGGCTTCGGTGGTGTGTTTCGATGTTCGCTCGGATTGAGGGATAAATACGGTTAGATCGTGCGCTTCTTTTATTTGTTTTCAAATAATATTGTGCCCAACGACGCCACCGAAAAACTTTGTTTTGTGTTTATTCTGCAAGTGAAATATTTTTGGAAACTTTTCCCACAAAATGTGGTTTTCTATTTTCTGTCCAAACAAAAGCGCCCGTTTTTCTCAGTTTTTTCGTGACAAAAAAGGTTCTTTTCCGTCCGCAGCTATAATATTATTTCAGGCAAAGACCGTGTGTTCAACACGCCTCTGTGCGAACAGGGCATCGCTGGCTTCGGCATCGGCATTGCTGTCGCCGGCGCTACCGCCATTGCTGAGATTCAATTCGGCGATTACATATTCCCCGCTTTTGACCAGGTTCGTTTCATTCCGCAATCCGGGCTTTTCGAAAGTCCAAGTCCGTATCCGCTCGGTGCGGGGGTTTTGATTTTTTAAAGTTGTCCAGGTGCAATTTATGTCTTGTAAGTTCTAGGTGCAAATTGACAGGGAGTTTCATGTGGAAAATGTGAAAACTTGTGTGGAGTTTGTGCCGGACCTCCCACTTTAAAAAATAGATTGAGCAAAATAAAGGTTTTCGGCACAAATTGCACGTAAAACTCAGAAAAGCATTTTATCTAGTGAACAACCCGGTCAGCTACCTTCGTGAAACACACGTTTTGCACAGTTTCTTTTGGTTTTCTTGTTTGTCTTTGTTCGCGCCCATCAAGACGTGTTCGCACCATTCTGTCCACACAGATAGTCAACGAAGCGGCCAAATATCGATATCGTTCCGGCAATTTGTTCGACTGCGGGAAATTGACGATTCGAGCGACGTGGGGCGCTGTCGGCCACGGTGCCTTGTACCACTCGCAATCACCCGAAGCATATTTCGCTCACACGCCCGGTCTCAAGGTGATCTTAGCTGTGATCGTGCTATGATTCTGTTGTTAGACGTTCAAAAGTTTGATGAAACGAACCAAAATTCACTCACAATTATTTGAGGTTGTGGTGCCGCGCAGCCCGACACAAGCCAAGGGTCTGCTGCTCGCCTGCATCCGTGACCCGGATCCGTGTTTGTTCTTCGAGCCAAAGGTTCTCTATCGTCTTGCCAGCGAGAATGTACCGACCGGAGACTATGAGCTGCCGCTCATGAAAGCCGATGTTGTGCGCGAAGGTTGCTGCATTTTTTAACATGAGAAACCAGTGTTTTACTAAATTTGACAGATACGACGGCGCCGTAAAATTGTAACTTGGCACTGGAGATTCCTTAATTTAAAACGTTAACGCCTTCCTTGATTTTGATGGCTGTTGTTTGGCTGCGAGAACGTTGTTTGGCACCCAACAACCATGTGGCCAGTGATGTAGTTAGTCCGAGAACAGTAGTAGTCCCGGTCCGGCGCAGGCTAGCTAGCGACCCGGGTACCCCGATCTGGGGTATTGGTTAAAAAGTTAAAAACAGGAGTGTAAAAATTGGTCGAAATTATGCTAAAATGAGCCTTAAAATGCGTGCTTTGTGCACTTGCGAGATAATCTGAGCGAATTTGGTTATTTTGATAACTAAAATCAACACTTTTTGACTTGATGACCGGAGCCAGAAAGCCAGCCAGTGGCGGGGTATGGGTTTGGGAGCAAGAAAGCTGCCCAGCTGATCCATGCACCAGGTCTTACTTGAAGATGGAATTCACTTAGATTAGAAATACCCCCCTTTGATTTCAGGCAGCGATGTGACACTAGTCAGCTGGGGCACACAGGTGCACGTGATGCACGAAGTGGCTGACATGGCCGAAGAGCAACTGAATGTTTCATGTGAACTCATAGATCTGGCAACCATATTTCCGTGGGACGAGGAAACCGTCATGAGTGTTGGTGCCCATAACTTGCAAATGCTATCTTTTTTATTGCTGCTCAATTCAAAATGATTTTCGCTTGTTTGTTACAGTCAGTGAAGAAAACGGGTCGGTTACTAATAGCGCATGAAGCACCCTTGTCGTCGGGAATGGGCGCTGAATTGGCCGCAACCATTCAGGTATGATGATGACAGAGTAGGTCAAAACATAGTTACACTACATAAAAGTACGCACTTGGAAAAGTAATGTTAACGAGCTTCAATGGGTTAAAACTTAGGCACCAGGAAGGAGATTTTCGGGCACGGGGAACTTGTGTCTAATAAAAACCAGGGCCCAATTTTGACACGCCCTATTCTGGGCTCAAAATCCCCGGACCAACATATTAAGCGCACATTCGATCTCCCCGTGTTCAAAAACACAGGAATAATGGCCTTATTTTTGTCTCGTATGAAGCTGATTCACACAAGTTCGCAGTCGCACATCATGGTTTTCATCGTCACTAGCGTGGCTATTTTTGAACAACCTTATATCCATGTACTGACCTTTTGACAGTATACTGATTGTTTTATTTGTGCGTCGATTCGGACGAGACAAACCCGTTTTGGATGAAATTGTATTTTGCTCAGACTTTGCGTTTCTGACTGTTTTTTTTGGGAAGAAAGAAGTTTCCGTTCAGGAAAAGTGTTTCCTGCACCTCGAATGCCCAGTGCGACGCGTGTGCGGCTATGACACGCCCTTTCCGCACGTCTACGAGCCGTTTTACTTGCCCGACAAATGGAAATGTTTACGCGCTATTAGAGAAATGATACACTTCTGAGCAAAGTTTGGTTTACGCCGTGTTGTTTGTTGTTGTTGCTTTCAATTCAAACTCTGGCAATAATCTATCTCATGATAACGCAGAGTAGCTATATGGGTGTTTGTACATACTGTGAGACTATTTTCGGTGGTAGACATATTGAAAGCTGCGAACCAAGTGAGCATGAGCCAAGGCAGGCATGCCATATTGTTGTAGATTCTAGTCAACCTGATAGAGTTTGGATTCAGATGTCTAATCCTCAAATCTCGAACTGTTTGCAAATTAGAACACGAATTAGAATTTCATGCGTGTTGTGATCATTCCAAGGAACGTGAGTTTATCAGTTTAGCTGGGGGTAAAGGCTACCATAACACCATTGTGTGACAAATACATGACCTGCAACACGTTGGTGAAAGGTAGACCTGACTTGCAGTCAGGTCTAACTTTGATCTATGATGTTGCAAAGTTCCGATGAAAGTCACCTTGACGAAGCCCGCCCCTGCTATCAGTCACAAGATAGGTGTAGTTTGCGTTATTGTGAATGTTTTTATGATACTATGTCATGCATACAAACTGACGTGATAAAGTTCCGAAACCCACACTCGCCGACGCCGCACAAAAATTCCATGGAGCTCGAGTTTATTTCATTATTCGTTTCCTTTCAACTGTCGTGTTGCTGTGCTGGCTGTTTGCGTGGTGCGCTGCCCTTTTCCACCATGTCTTCCTGCCCGACCTACATGTACGTAGTTGGCTTGCTTATTCCTCGTTTGCGTTTTTATGTGCGTGCTTGTGCACATGCGTCACGGTGTCCCTTGGATTGCATGCACGGCGTGTGTTTGTTTATCTCGACTGTCGCAGCTCGACGGCACCTCATTCGGGCAGCGCTGCGTGCGATTCGCTTGCGTAATTCCTCTGCCCCCATCCGCCCTCTGGCTGATGCTAACGACCTTCTACCATCGCACCGGAAAAGCCTAGATGTTGGCGCACAGTATGTGTGTGTGCTTGCTCTGGTCGCACGTACAGTATGTACTTTGCGTGGGTGCCTGAGGGGGAGCACAATATTGCGAATGTGTTTTTATTCTTTGGTCGCGACATGAAGCTCGAAGCTATGAGAATGCCTGTTCAATCGTCATCTATAATGTGAATGCGAACGTTGGTTTTGCTTATCAGGAATATGCCATGCAATCATGCATACAAAAGCAGCCGCCGCTTTGCATGTTTGCTGTTGGTTCGCTCACCGGTTATGCGCACCGTATCCAGCCTCAGCTGGTCACGCGGCTTGGCACCATCCGGATGGCTTTGTTTTGTCTGCATGTACAATGCGTGGTACAGTGGGTGGAATTTTCGAAACGGTGTAAAGGTCATTTGGGCTTACAGGTCGGTGTAAAGTTCGGTCGAAAGCTCGGTGTAAACGTGAAACATTGCCTGTTATTAACGTGGAATGTTTCAAGTTTGCACCGAGGTCTTTCACACTGAGCTGTCGACCGAGCTTTCCACCGACCTTTACACCCAACTGACCTTTACACCGTTTCGAAAATATCACCCAGTGCATGGTGCTTCGACGCGCTACACAGCAACAGTCGACCAACTTTTGACATAAGACCGCATTTTGCTTTGGTTGATGTGCGGCTGATGCGCAAATCATTGGATTAACTGACCCACGCGACGCTAAGATAGAATCATAAGCACATTATTGCAGTAATTTGAAGTGATCAGTCATCTGATGGTGGTGATTTTGGTCAGGTAGCGCTACGGTCGCGCTCACCTGATGACGTCACAAGATAATTGACGTCGGTTTGTTAACGGGCTACGTGCTACGCAAATACATATGGGGTAATAATAAATCATGGGGTGCATTAATCCTGGCAGGTTGTCACAGAATGATCTTTCGGTTTAATTTAGCATGTGCTCCTTGCTCGCGCAAATGATAGTGCTGTGCCAGTTACGCACATGTCCAGAAAGGTGCTTGAAACGAAAAATAATATTTGCGGGCTGACATCCCGAGAAGGTTGTGAGCATCTAGGCGTAAAAAGCTGGTAGGTTTCTGCTTTGACGTTTATCTAGTGTGCGTGAATGCGATCCACTCAAACGTGCACACGCCCACGCGTCATATTGACAGATACACACAGATAGATCCCTGTAGAAGTGGGCACGGGCAGATTGCTGTTCTGTTTGCTATTGAATTCAGTTGGGTTTCATTGAAACCTCTGGAACTTCAGTTGGCCCTGAGGAGGCGGTGGACTGATCATGGACTCGTGACGACGCAGTCTAAATTTAAATGCTCGTGAAGGACACGTGAACAACTACGGGAGTGTGCTTGACAGCACGGTGACGCCACAGCGTTGTTTTCAACTAAAGATCGACTACCATAATTCCACGAGAGTTGTATAGTCCAGCCACGAACTCATGAGACGACTTTTTTTGAAATTGGCTTGTGCGGATCCAACAATGTTCCGGTTCCACGTATTTCGGAAATGAAAGAAAGAGAAACGCACGTATTTTTTAAAAACACGCTCTCCACTCGGTGCGTAAATTCCCTTTTGACTCCCAAAACATTTGTGTGCTGAACAACGCTGCTGTTCGTGTAAGCACGCAACAAATTCAGGTCAGCCAGCTGGAACTTGTCATCATCTCCCTCAGCCAATCTCTTTCTTTTGTTTGCGAAAACACGTGTATCTGGAGCATTTTTGAATGCGGCCAAGCAACCTTTAAAAAAAGTCGTCTCATGAGCTGGTGGCTGGACTATATGCATTTTAGCTTTTATTGTATAATGCTCACATTCAGATTATGAATGGACACGTTCTTTCATCGCACATTGCAGCGTTTTCAATTCAAATGAATCCAACAAGTAATGCAATGAATCGAATATAATAATAGTACACGAATATATTGTGATGACCCTAAAATGACGTGATGACAAAATTGAGTTCCAAATTTTCTTGTGAAAACTAGTGTCCAACTCAGTTTTCGCTTTTAAACCGGGTTGAACAACGCATAACAGCAAAAATCAACAACTCAGATGCACATTCATTGTTGCAAACAGTCAATGAAGGATAATATACATATATGAATCAATGCTGCCATAACGCACAACTTCGTCTAGCACTGCAGCAAGGATTCCAAAGCAAAATACACAATGTACAGTTTAATACAATTTCAAGGAAGGAGCGAAATGTACATGTAGTCACAGATATCTGCCTTGATCCGCAAATGTCAAATATTCCCAAAAGTAACAGTGTTGGAAATGAAAACAAGTTCTTTGTTTAATAAACTACAAATGTTAGTTGAAATACAATGAAAGCAACAGAGTAATAACCAATAGAAGTTCTGTTTAATAGGTTAGCGTACAAACATCCCGGAGAAGCGAAAATAGCAGCTCTTTGTGAGAAGACCTTCAATCGCCGACACGTTATGTTTGAACAAGTCAAAATGTGAAGTTTCACAGTGATCATGAGTATTCACCCGCAGTCCGATATCAAGTGTGCACAGTCACACGTTACAGCAATGATGCTATTGATCCTAAAGACGATTGGCTAGCTTGAGATAGAATATCTAGTGCTTACAATGGACAGAGAAACAGTGTGCATTTTTGATTTTTTTGGGAAAAAGTGTGCGTGGGCCAAACCATGGCATGATTTTTGTGTATACCATCATACAGCATCAACCCGCAGCGCTTGGCTTCCCCAAAGCAGCACCACCAAGTTCATATGCTGTATACGTTTAGTTTCTTGAAACCAGTTCCTTCGTTTGTAATCGTTGTCTTTAATCAATGCACACTGAACACATAACGTGATAAACAGTGGTGCAAAGGGTAACGCTTTGCGCACAGATCGCCCGAAAATCTTCCCCTGATCTATTCAAAATTGACTGCCGTGCTACGTGAGCCCATATCGTTTATGCACACTTTTTGCTCACCACACACACAGCTGCGCGACTAGCCACACCTTACTAATGACCTTGAATGCATACACAAAGTAAACAAGTGGGGAACTTTGCCTGTGCTCAGACCGTCGGTCGAGAAATTATTTGCATACTGCCGAAAATTTTAATGATATTCAAACCGTTTTGGTTAAACGTGGTGAGAAAGTTTGACCAGCTGTCGCTGCTCGCGCGGCTGTGTGCACAATACCCACGTCCAATTATAGCGCAGATAAAATTGACGTTTCAACACGGCACGTCACGCCTTGCTTAAGTCAGCTACTTTGAAATGGAAATACGTCATCTCTGGAACTACAACATCCGTTACATGCTGCTGATAAATTGAGTTGCAAAAAAGTGATAGCATGGCAAATGGATAAAGGTACCTATAGATCAACAAATAAACTAGGGCTGCTGTATACACAACGAAACTAGTTCGTGTTAATGAGCAATAAATAATGATGACACGCGACAATTTTAAACACTCAAATCTGACCCTTGCCGTTTGTTGGAACCAAAGTTCGTGCAGAGTGACAAATAACAATGATAGCGATGCACAATACATGTAATATACTGTAGATGGTGATATTGACAAGCACGATCATTGAACACGACTGTATTTGGTATACCTGTATGCGCGCGCGTGTTGGCGGTGGTCTCAAACAACCGGCACCCAGTAGCTTGCGTTCCTGGGCAGATAAAGTAGTGTCTGTCGGGGTGCATGTGCACAGTAGGTGCCGCCGACGCACTGTTGCTGGTAGTACTTGCGCGTGCTGAGTTCGTAGATCAATCGATTGATCATCTCAAGTGTTTGTCGTCGTTCGTGATTCATGAGACACACGGTTGACGTGCTGATGATCTTGTGCAACAGAGCGAGGAATTCGTGTTGGACGCTGTAGTCCTCGTCGACCAGATGGTTTTTGATGTAGCCCAACAGTTTGGCCTCTTGCGCGTTCACGGCGCTGAAATCGATGAAGAACCGCGAGCACATGTACCTGAAATGGATGCGAACGTGTTATGGGTGTATCTGTGTGAGGGAGAGGGAGAGAATCTGCCAGTAGCAATCTATAATACAGTCCACCATCTTTACGGTGACTTGATGCCGAATGCCATGTTCTGTCACCACAAAGGCGTTGAACGATATGGAGGTAGAGTGATAATTACGATGTTTACGGCAGATCACGGACGAAAATGGCGTTGAAAAATGTCCAGTATAATACGGAGGGTTCCACTATTCAGTGGGTCGCCATAAAGACGGTTGACTGTATGTAACCCATTTTTAAACTGATGAGGTCCACACACGCGCACCTTTCCAACTGTCTGCAATGCATCGGGTGCGCGGGTCGATAGCCGCGAATCAGCAGATGGCAGTATTTGAGCAGGCCACCGCCGCGGATCTCCTCCGGCCGTTTGGTGTCAATGAGACGTTTGTTGAGATGTCGCATGGCGACCGCGTAGTTGCCGTACATCGACTCGGCCTGCACGCGCACCTGACTCTGCTGGCTGCTACTGGTCTCGCTGCCGACGGCGCTGTCCGTCGACCATGTCGTGACGTCGTCGTCGGTGTCCACGCCGCCGTAGGTCGACGTTGCCGTACTGGACGGCGGCTCCTCGTCGAGCAGCGATTCGAGCGCCAGTTGGAACGAATCGACGCTGAACTCGAACTGGCGTCGCATTCGATCGACGAACTTGAGTTCGATGCACTTGCCGTAGTCGTTGTTGAGCGCGAACAACGACCACCGATCGGCCGGCGATCCGGTGGCGGAGTGCTGTTGCGCGCTGTCGGCGGCGGCGGCGCCCGCCTGACACACTTTGACCATCTTGCGTATGTACACGTCTTTGAGCGTCGAACGGTCGATCTTGTCGCGATTGGTGCTGTCCGGCAGCAGGGAGAGCAGCGAATCGAGCACCGCGTCGCGCACCTGTGCAAGAAACTGCTGGTATAAATGTGGTTACGTAATAATAGGCAGGCCACAGCAGCCCTAAACGCGCTCGAGGAATATATACGTGCAATACATGACATTGACCAGCGTTGACAATCAGCGTTCCCCATGTCATTATATGCCGCCGTTGCGAAACGTGATGATATGATCACAATGGACAGGCCGGCATTTTTTTGCCCGTGCAACTGACCTTGTCGAAGTGCTCGGCGGTGGGCAGGTCGACGTTGAATATGAGATCGAGGTCACTGTACGGGAATTCATCGTTGGCAACCACATGGCTGGCGGCGCCGCCGTTCAGTCGAATCGAACGCAGATCGATCTCGGCGCCTTTCAACGAATGCCTGACGGCGATGATCAACGTGCGCAATTGGACGGTCAGCATCGGAAAGTTGCCGCGACCGTGCACCTCGAAGTAATCGTCGAGCACGCCGCGCAGTCGCTGGATCTGCAATTGTTACAATCGTCGATTATCTAAAAGTTCGAATTGGTCCTGAAACGAAATGTATACTCTGACAACACTTTTGGGAGAAACTTTTCAAACGCGTTGCCTGATCCGGTAAAGCACACGCAGCTCGCGCAGCCAACTGAGTTTCGTGGCAATTCGCGTATCACTACGTTAGACTTGTGTGTTGAGTGACTGGCAGTCACATGACCGCTGCAGTTAATACATGCATAATGTGCTTTGCGGATCAGGCAACGCGTTTGAAAACTTTCTCCCAAAGGTACCGTCAGAGTATATGTTGCGACGCCGACTAACTTGTCTTCGATTGAGATAAGCGTTCGCAGAGCGGCGCGCGTCAGCCGTTCCTCGGTAATGCGTTGATGGCGGAATATAATTGTTATTGGAATCCTTCATTATTACTAATTTTTTTCTTATTACCTGAAAACAAAATGTGTGTTGTCATGGAAAAGAAGCTTATTTGAAAAAAAGCGTCACAGTTTTCGAGAAATGACTGCACGTTGCAATGAAAACTTGTTTGCGACAGCGCGCGCCTGCACTGCATTCTCACGCAACACTTTAATACGCTGGCTAACCGAAACCAAGAAGTGGTCTACTTTAAACAGTTTGGTATGCATACCATAATTGGCGTTGTGGAACAAATAAATGTGACCTGCATTAAGTTAACCGGTAATAAAAAATGCCCGCGGAGAAGGTAATATTTTCTAATTTGGGGTTCTCATTCGTTTAAACGCCAGACTAATGTTCAAATGTAACATGTGAAGCACAAACTTGTTTATAAGAAATTTGAGCAATTTTTTGGCCGGCCGCATTACAGATAGGCAGACATTTAGACCGACCAAGAGACTACCTAATGCTCCGTAACCGCATGTTTATGTATATACAAAACAAAGTAAAGTTTGGTTGTGTGCGCTCGGACACACGAGGAGACTGGTCAAGCACAGCGATATATGAGAAGGTTGCAGCGCACATACTCCAAGTATGTACATGGCGTCATGTATGTTAGTGCATATACGTACAGGGTGACCTAACAAAAATGGAAACCTTTTTATGTACCTCGATCGGCAACCCAAGCGATTTTGTTAAGCTGAAACGTTATACGCTTGATTTTATCAAATGTGCTTTGCTACAAAAGCAAATTTGCTGCGCTTTTGGTGGCGGGCAACAACAAACGAACGAGCGCGCGCGTACTTTAGGCCCGTCACGGAACAGTCAGTAGCTCATCAGTTATAAAACAATTTGCTGGACCAATTCTAATACAAGGTAGTAATTCGCTTGGGCTAACAATCCAGGTGCAACACATGTGTCAGTGTTCCTTTGCGGCCGAGATCCAAACTCATCAAAATACGTTTCCATTTTTGTTGGGTCACCCTGTGTATACAGACAATGCTGCGGCCAACGGTCAAACGCACAAGATGTTACTTGAGACGAGCGTATGTTCGCATGATTGTAATTGCAGCATAAGTAAATCGGAAAGTGATATGGTCAACCAACACACTGCATGAATCGAGTCGGTTTGTTTTGGTATCAGTTGACGAATGCCCGCATAACCAAATACAGTATATGTAACGGCAGTGTATTGTGGACGCGAAGTAAACTGCACTCTGACCGTTATGAGCGCGAAACTATTGCACACCGGTAAATGTACATCAGTGAAGGCACAATGAGGCATGTAACGCTGTAATGAAAGCGGGTTTTCCACCATAATGTGGATGCACGATGTGCGCTACGATGCTATGTACGCAACACATACATAACTGGGCTCTCGTTGTCGTTGTTCTTCGCTCGCTCGCTAGCAAAAACTTCAGTTTGTAAAGTATTACATTCTCAAGTGTGCAACGGCTGCGATTCGAGCACTAAAACACAAGCAAGCCGGTGGCGCACCAGCTGTGCAGCGCGTAATTCACGTTCTGGTGTACATATGCACACTGTACATACACGCACACAGAGCAAAGAGCAGAGGTGTTGTTTGAACGTGTTCCCTGCAGCAGCATGTGTGTGCTCAGGAAAAAATTCTGCCGCTCTCAATGGTACTGGTATTGGGTGTAAGAGTTTGGTTGATGTTGGCTACGTAGGAGCATCATTTTGTACTGGCTGAAGCAGTCCGGTAGCAATATTGTGGGAGCACACTATGCCCATTGCATTGCGCACAACGTAAACCAGCGTATTAAAAAATGCTGCACCAGCCAGCCAGCCAAAGCCAGAGCGTCAGCAAACACACATTACCAAGTGCTGCGCTGGTGGTATTGTTGTGTATTTCTTGCGTGACGCTCAACTATATTACATATGTATCTATCAAGCAGGTAGGTTGTGTTGAACATCGGGCAGAGCCGAAGCAGCTGGTGTATGGCACACGCCCACTCACATGCACACCACCATTTCTTTATGGGCGGTCGCATGCATATCCGTGTGACAGACAGAATATGGTGCTGCGCTCCTTCCTCTAGATGAGAACAACACCCGTCAAGGAATTGTACTGGAGTTCGGCGGACCAACTGTACCGGCCGCCTGTCGACCTTATCGAAGTTCTCATTCGATGAGCACTTGTACGTATAGAATTCATTGTCTCCTGGAGATTTTACAGCTGACAACTGAAAACCAGGAATGCATGTCACCATGAAACTGTGTGTTAAAACGTTCATGTTGATTGAAAAACCGTCTGGTTCTCCGCACGTGAACAATTTGAGAACTGGCAAAGTGGTGTTACTCTGGTGTGCAGGCAGAGACATCAGTATTTTCTTACTGGGGGCACACGGTTGTGCGCGCATAGTACTGTACATGGGTACCTATACCTGAGTTTATGTCTAGTGGATATCCTATGCTCGCGCGTGTCGGTCGTTGAAAAACATCTGAATACTTCTATGCCAGTGAAGTAAATCGGTGCTGACGCTGTGCACTGCCACCAACATATCGCACACAACAAAGTCAAGTCGACCGACGGTAGTAAGTAATGATCGTGATTTTACATCTAAACAATAATATGCTATACGTTCATGTCGTATCATATATGAACAACAGAACAGTGGTGCGAGTGTCCGTGTACATCCATATGGATGTAATCACTTTACCACCTTCGTCGGGTGTGATGCGTTGTTCAGTGATAATCTATACATCCAGCATGCTATACGTAGGCATACAACCTGTCTCTCCGTCTACGGGACACACTCGAATTATCGCACTAACCGGTAGCGAATAAAGCGAACTGCCCCGAAAAACTAAATATTTATTCCGTGGAACTGGATTAGTTTGGCGAGACTGACAGTCAACCCGCAGCAGAAAACAACACTTATGCTTGTATCATTTGCCTTTTGACGTCGACAAGTGATAAGTGGACAGGTGTATAGCGGTTGGTTGGCGGGCAATATTCTTCCCCGCCATTTGTAAACCGGTCGCTGGCGAGAAACATCGAAACGTTGTCCAAACAAGATGTTATACTTTTGTTGGCACGATGAACAATCCTATTGTAATGTGACAACAGATGACAGGTAAAGAAAATAATAATGCGCGGGTGCTGATGAACAGATTCTCCCGACATGGTCACAAAATATAAGCCGTGCCTGTTTTGAGACCCAATCAACAGCAAAACTTGTGACGTGAAGGTTCGTCGAGTAGACAGAGAAACGGTTGATAAAGTGTCCGTCACTGTGAACAGTTATTTTACAAAAAAACCTGTTTTTGAACCAGGGTGAAACTGTAAACAGCGCTCGCCAGAGTCTAGGCTGGCCAATTACCAAGATTATCGTCTGTGCCTGTGATCCTATATTGTACATACTGCCTGTGCTTGAACTTCAAGCCAATCGCTGTGCGATAATTTGATCTTCGGTCAGCCGTTGATTAAGTCTTCAGCCACTGTTTATGGTTAATATTTTTAAAGTGGGTTAAAAATTCAAGTAACTGGTCGATTTATCGTGTTGAAGGAAAATTGTATTTGTACATAAAAAGAAAGTAGATGAGTAACTCGCGCCAGACAAACTGGATCTGGTGTCGGTTTGTCACCCGACCCGCCACCTCAGATAGAGACGTCACACACGATCGGGCATCGCGGGGCAGCACTCAGTTCTCACACAAACCCGTCAATCCGGGCGGTTACACTATATGTCACCAAGCAATCACAAATTCACGCAACAAAGTCAAATACTGTACATAACTGAGCTGCCCATGCCTAGACATAAAGATGAAGATTACGTTTGGTATATTTGAAAAGTATTGTACCGTGTTTCCTCCAATAGAAGCCCTGTGCTTCTATTTTCTTAGCCTGGACGAAAAAATATCCTCGTTGTTTGCAGTGAGAAGCGGGTTAGAATTTAAAAAATACCGCAAGAAAGAGTGTTTAGTGATCAAGAGATGTTCTAAAATAGACAAAATGAACTTAATTTTGTTAAAAACGAGCATTAAGAGTGAAATATGAGCGTGTTTTTAAAGAAGGTCACCGAACAAGTTCTGGGGCTTCTATTAGGAGGGGGCTTCTATTAGAGCAAGTACTGTATGTACAATATATGTATGTGTGAATGAATTTGCACGACTGGTTGAAATTACATAGTACTGTATGTGTTAATTGAAATAGAAAGTGTCACCAAATGAAGGAGAAACGAAGTCACTCAACTGGATATTCACATTGTAGGTATTGTACGTATTACATATATACGATGTCTAAATAAGCCAAAAGAAGTTTGATAAATGGCGCGCGCAGTAACAAAACCTTCATCGATATTACTGTTTGCGCGCACCAAATAACATGCTCAGACGAGTGAAACAACACATTTTTTTCATGTCAGTGCGCTTGAGCAGAGATTAGTCGAAGTTACGCGCGCCACCCGCCGTTGTGTTTTTCAACCATCACCCTAAAACTTGTATCAATTTGTGGAGAATTGGTTCAGCGCTGAACACCACCAGCCTGTTTTCAGGCGTCACAGAATTGGATTGTTTGATTGATTCGTTACGCATAAAGAAAACTTACTGTTAAAAACAAAACATTGCACATAATGAAGGAATGCGAGATTACAACAAGAGAGTCATATATTAAATATAAATCTCGTTGCCGCGGGACTGAGTCGCGCCCGCAAAAGCCGAAGGCCAGAAATAATTTCGATCACAACAACAACGCCGGTGACTGCATGCAAGGTATACCTCTGTGTCATGTGACTGAGCTCAGCTCGCAACGTAAATGTGCACATATAAAAGGCTCAGATTATGTATTTATTCATGGAAATTTCTAGAACAGTCCAGAAACATACGTGGGCTGGCTGACTGACGGGCGGCAGGGAGAGCGAGTGCGCAAACTCATAAGTGCATGCTCGTTTGCCGACACTATGGGACAACAACTGTGGCAAATTCCGTGAATGAACGAAGGAAAAACCAAGACTCATGCAAAACGAGTGGGCGTATTTGTATTTGTACGGCGCGATATGTGCCTGGTCTAGCAGCAAGCTCTGGCTTATACGTACATGTGCACATGCTGTGTAGCTCTTGTGCCGGCTACTATGTATGTATGTGTATGTACACTTGTGTACGCGCAGAGCACAGGCGAGAGACGGGCCGAAAGAACTGAATGAACGAATGAATGAACCAATGCTCGCCCGTCTCTCACAATGCTCAGCGCGCTAGCTTGTTCATACAGTTGTGCACGCATGTGCATGACCTACAGTAGGTAAATACAGTGCAAGAAATCGATATGCGTGAGGCGCGGGCACCATGGCGGTTTGCCGCCGCCGCTGCTGCTGCTGCTTCGTTGTTAATTACGGCGGCGTTGACGTGCTCGACGCTTGTGCGTGGGCGGGCAGTGCACCGCACCGCGCTCATTCATCTGTATTTATATTACATCTCGTACGCACATACAGTATGTCTCGGCTACAGTAAGCCCACCGAACCAGTCAGCAACTGCAGATCTGTTCTGTTCCCATGGATCCGCTGTATAACGTCGATCCATGATGTGTGCCTCCTGCATGTGAATGCGTAACCGGACATATATGCAGTATACAGTACATAGCGTGGGCAGGGCACCGTGATGGCACAGCTGTACATTGTTAAACAAACATTCAGCCAAGAAGATGTACAGTGGCTCACTGCTGGCAGATAAATAATGAGCACCACTATGCATATGTACATATATACATATGTAGGTCTATAGACCGGTGTCGATTGCGGCTTCCGATAGTGCATACCGTATTTAAACGTCACAAGAGCCCCGTGTGACACAAAGTATTGAGACACGCCGTGGCTCAATGTGGTACTTAAGAAAAGTAGATTCAAAGTGACCAAAAGTAGACTCGCGTAACTACTGGCCGATCGCATATGTATAAAGTTGATCACTTTTTGTCGACAACCGATTTGAGAACATTTTGGTCGTACCTACTTTGTGTCTATTTTCGATCTTTTTTGTCACACTACGTCGGGAACAAAATGTTCCAAATCAATTGAGGACAAAAAGTGACCAACTTTATACATACCATCGGCCAGTAGCTAAACGAGTGTGTCTACACATTGTGTCTACTTTACTTGAGTATCAAAATTTTGTGACACTTTGAGTCACAACATGTCTGATTTGTGTCAAATGGGCCCCTTGTGACATTTAAATACTACGGTAACTGTGGAGACAGTCTTGCGAGTGTTGGATCTAACTTTGGGTACCGTACAGTGTATGGCAGCAGCACCCTGCAAGGGCTTGTAAGAACCGGACCCTATACTGTACTGCACCCATTAGCATGGAGGCGTAACATGAACCCAAAAAAGCGAACGGACAGCATACCGGTGCCCAGGAACAATCTGCATTAGCGCATGAAACACGATGGCAAGAAAACAGAGCTCCGGCAGGCGGCAACATGTATACATACTGTGGCCATATCACTATGGGTGATATTTTCGAAACGGTGTGAAGGTCAGTTGGGTGTAAAGGTCGGTGGAAAGCTCGGTCGACAGCTCAGTGTGATAGACCTCGGTGTAAACTTGAAACATTCCACGTTAATAACAGGCAATGTTTCACGTTTACACCGAGCTACGCCGACCGAGCTTTCGACCGAACTTTACACCGACCTTTATGCCCAACTGACCTTTACACCGTTTCGAAAATTCCACCCCATGTCTAACCGTAGTCGAGGACACGCGTGCCACTGTGCCTTGTTCACTAGCGGATCCAGGGGGCCACGCCACAGGTTCCGTGCCCCCTTCGCTCAAAATGGCCCCTAAAGCGAGCCCCCATTTCGGAGTGAAAAACGAAAAATGATCGCAGTATTTTCACTTTAATATAACCCTATTCCATGAAATTTGGGTGACGCTTGTGCAAGAAGTGCAAAACTTTGCGCGCCAAGAGCGCATGCTCATACATATTTCGTATGGTACCCAGCCTAAAATCGCCTAATTATAAACAAGCGCATGGATAAAAACGATTTTTGAAAAATCAAACTTGCACCAGATAAAAAAGACTTTTGTGATTGGCCCCTTGGTCGAAAGCTGGATCCGTCACTGAGTTTGTTACCGTTACGAGATGTGGTGCGTATGTATGCTCTGTTCATCTCGCTCGCTGTCATTATTATGAAAACAGCCTGGAACCTCAAACATGTGACTGTGCCTGCTCTGGCTAACACTGAAATGTACTCAAATAAAGGCGTACACGTACAAATTCAGGTTGTTCTCTATATGGATTCCCCTCACTTAGCAGCCAATAGGACAGCGCACTGAGCAAATGGTGCCTGATGTAAATTTTTTAACGCATTATTAATGCGACTGAAAACGGATGATTTCAGGGGCCTGCTCGCACCAAATTTTGTCCCATGACTGGCTGTGGTCCGAAAACTAAACTCGCTATTGCACAACAATTACATTGTATAGTCCGCCCATCACCACGTGGCACTTTTGGTAGGGAGGTTCAGGTTCCGTTGTGAAAAATTGTTCCTCCGCAAGGCAATGTCAAAGAAAACGGGGCACAAAAATAAAATAAAAACCGATTTCTCTTTCTTTCCTTTTTCGTAAGCCAACTGGAACCGGAACAGCACTGTATCCTGTCAAGCTTTTCAGCTGACAAAAAGTGTCATGAGCTGATGGATGGACTATACGTAACGGTTTGCACTGCGCACGTGCATATTTATACACCAGTTTTTTTTTCAAATTGAAAATGAGCGTATATAGCATAAATTCACAAATCAAGGGTCGGTCAATTTTGTCGGCTGGTGCACGCAGTTCTATGGAAAGGGCCTTGAGCGACACGCATTGTATTGCGTAAATGCGACAATATTTGTTCATTTTCACGTGCACAGTAATGGGATAATATGACCACATTAGTCACTGTACCCAAACCAAATCGACAAATCATCGTTGCGAACGAGCCAAATCTAGATTTCGCTCAAAAAATAGATTTTTTTAAAAATCGAAATACAAAACTTATTGATTTCATCGTTATGTGTTGGTATCGGTAATGCACAATAATAATCTTCATCCAGAGGGAGTGACGTTACAAACGTCCGAAAAGTACTTTCAAAAGATATGACAGCTCGCCATATGGTTATGGTTGCGCCACAACCTATACATGTGTGCAATTGATAGAATGGGTTAGAGGTGCGAAAATTTGTGATGGTTTTTTTAATATTTTTTGATAGAGGAGAGGTACAGTACGAGTATCTGAACGGCATGCACCGATGCGTCAATGAAAAAAAAATTTGACAAACAAAATGGTGTATAAATATTTTATGCGAGATATAGGTACAGTATAAATGGATGAATGGTTCAGTGAAAGATCGAAACCCTTTTGTGACAATGACGTGACAGCGGTGACACAAACAATGCATTCGTTGTCAAACGTGAGTCAAAGGCACGAGAGGCTGACGTAGACAATCACAGGAATGTGGCCAGCGGCAGCGACCGCCTAAAGTCAGGCCCATAGATGAAGACATAATGCGCAGGATTGTCAACACATGGAACTATACTTGCAGGTTGCTCAAAAAGTGCGTTGATGAAACATGTACTTATTTACACACGATGTAAACAGGTTTGCGATAAGTCTTGCGGATCTTTGAAACTGTAACTTTTAATCGGATTACCGGTGATATGGTCGGCTTGCCGACCCACACCGAAGGAACAGGCGCGCCCCCCCAAAAAAACCAACACAACCACAAAAAAAAAAAAACAAAAAAAAAACAAATAAATAACCCCCCCAAACCCAAAAAAATATAAAAAACAAAATCACCCCCCCCCCCCACCCCCCCGTTTCGCGGTGATGTACAATGAGCAATAACAAGGTAAAAAGATCAACATCAGCAACATACACCCAGAAACATGTCAGAGCGCTTTTATTAAAGAAGCATGCTCCGCGCGTGTATATTCGTACCTTGTGCACGCACACGAATGTTGCAGCAACTGCAACACTGTTGCACGTATATGTATGCATACGTATCATGTATAGGTATACCTACATATGTATACCTATACCTGCATGGTTGTCGAACTAGACGCAAACTTGACTGTAATTGTAGTTGCACAACAAATACCTGGTTGTGTGGTAGACATGGTTGCACATGAATCAAGGTGGCCGTCTATTGGTCTGCCAGACAGCGCGCGCACGAAAGCACAGAAAAGGTTATTCTAGGTATAAATTTCAAATGATGTGCGCTGCCCTCGCACGTGTATGCACATGGGTATGCGGGTGCAGGTGCACACCTGGACGTGAAGCGAAGATTCGAGATTTATTTTCGTTCGAATGCTTGTCGAGCACTGTTCATCGACAGACACTTGCACGCAATAGAAAGGTTCGTACTCAAAAACTAGCCAGGAAAAAGTGCATTATAGCCGGCAGACACGCACTTGAGCACCACCAGCACAATAAATGAAGCAGCAATAACAAATATATTTGAATAGTTGATATTGTCGGAACAGCGTAGTTCGTGCCCCGTGCTTGCGCAAAGCTGCTAAATGCACAAATACACATAATGCGTGGCAAACAAATACGCGCATTACATGAAGCTGTGCACATCGTATGAATGAGCAATCAGCGACTGCAGTTCATGCGTGTAATTGCTCGTAGCAACTTTTACCCAAATCGTACCTCATCAAGCAAGATCCGGCAAAACACAGCTGTTTCGTGCGGTGGTGGGGAGCAGTTGTTCAATCTTGTGGCTGCACACGCAACATTGCACCCACACAGTATATCAAGCCAACCAGGCATCAGTTTTTTTTTTTTGGGGGGGGGTATTACCATTACAAAAGGCAGGCAACAATAAAGCTAAGCTATAATCCGCTAGGCCATAGACCATCAGGATATAGAGCTGATAACCCTTTATTGTTGCCTGCTGTATACTTACATAACCTGTACGGTATAGTTTCCTCATTTGATGTTCTTCATACACAAAACACACAGGTTTTTCGTTGAACCATTAGATGTTTGGTTTACTCGCTGGCAGCCATTCGTCTGATGAACTTCCTTTGTTTAACACAACTTTGTTCGTTCCCTGAATACAGACGCGTGATCTCACACTTATGAAGCCGGCTTTGAACGAAAACTATCGCTGCTAATGCTGTAAGGCTGATTGCAGCTGCAGGCAACATGCATTGGAAAAGCAAATGAATCTAAACGTCTTGAGGCGACACTAGTAATAATGCTTCAAAAGAGCATGGACCACTAATATCGTACCCACACGGAGTTAAAAACCAGGCCAACAAGCTGCCCAGCCACATCCACTCTACAAGCACATCTTGCTTTCGATGGTGCAATAATGCTGGAAACTTGCAAGCCGCTTGCTGGGTATACATAGATGATTACACATGCAGCATCTTCCAATGGTATAATTTTGTACCCAATTATGTATTTATATGAGCCGACGGTGTGTGTCAATCATACGAAACATGACAGCGTTTCTGCGAAAAGTGATAACGGCGGCCTATCAATCTCCATTCATAACTTTGCTAACCAGTAACATTGGGTAGAATTTTCGAAACGGTGTGAAGGTCAGTTGGGCGTAAAGGTCGGTGTAAAGTTCGGTCGAAAGCTCGGTGTAAACGTGAAACATTGCCTGTTATTAACGTGGAATGTTTCAAGTTTACACCGAGGTCTATCACACTGAGCTGTCGACCGAGCTTTCCAAAGACCTTTACACCGTTTCGAAAATATCACCCTTAGATAGGTTAGTGAGTGCCGCTGAGTAAACGGTCGGTTCTCTGGGATTGAGTAATACCGAAAACGGGTGGCATTTTCGAAACGGTGTAAAGCTCAGTTGGGTGTAAAGGTCGGTGTAAGCTCGGTCGAAAGCTCGGTCGGTGTCAGCTCGGTGTAAACATGAACCATTCCACGTTAACAGCAGGCAATGTTTCATGTTTACACCGAGCTGACACCGACCGAGCTTTCGATTGAGCTTACACCGACCTTTACACCCAACTCACATTTACACCGCTTCGAAATTATCACCCAACGTCTGAACATGGCCTGAACCTGGTGATAAGACCTTGCATAATGCAACAAATGAATGAATGAACGTTGCGTACTTGAACATTAACGACCGAACTTCCGCAACAGAGTGACAATGAAACTTGTGTGTCAAAAAGATCCACTTTGATAAAAACAACTGGGAATCAATTTGTTTCCGGAAACGGCGTCTTCTTCTAGCGGTCTGGGTACTAGACCATCAACTTCAATGATGTCCCGCGAAACGGCATGATATTGGTCGCACAATGACTTTATAAGTATTGGTCAACTTTTTTTCCTGAATCGTAAAGCAGGAAAGTGACGGTGCAGTGACGTTGCTTTGCGCGATCGCACACAAAACATGCAACAAATGGAATGTTTCACTCCCGCAGCCGCAGCAACGTGGGAGCTCTGCTAGATTATTTTCAGCTGAAAATGTTTTGTGAGAATCACAAATAGCACAGTGGTTAAGAGTGACTGAACGTAAAGATCAGGATTGATTTGATGAATTCTTGCTGTATGGTCATTGTGCGACCAATACATAACCGAAATGTCAGGTTCAGCAGACGTTTCCGCGGAAAGATGCAGATAAATCAAGCACTGTTGGGTGGAATTCACGAAACGGTTGAGTTGAGAGCTGAGTGGAAAGTTGAGTTGATATAGTTGGGCGGAAACGCCGGCGTTCAACTTCAAAACACATTGGAAACGCCGCACACTTCAACCGAACCGGGGTCCACAACACAGGCGCACGTGTGTACATAACTCACAGTAGTTGGCATGTCAGCAAGCTTTGACAACAAGAATGTTGCTGTAACACGTCGGGATAGGTTTTGCTGACGTGTGGTTGCTGACCAGAGTGAAAAACGAATGGAAGAGATATTAATACACGATTTGTCTCTCTTTTTGCACCTCCCTGACTTACGTATGCTTAGGCTTGTAAGCCTAAAAATAAGTCCCCCACACGTTTGGGACAGCCTGAGCCGAAGCCTAAAAATTAGTTGGGGAATCGCAAAAAAGACAAAAATATAGACAATCTATACGTGTATTAATTTCTCTTCCATTCATTTCTTACTGATGTCATCAAACAAATGTCAGCAAGGCTTTTCGGCTATCTCGCATGTTATTTCTGTGAAAGCTCAATGATCAGCGTGTTATTGATTATTGATCGTGCATATTGATTAACATACAGGGGAAAAAATGGAAACCTTTGTTTGATGTGACTGGATCCCGTCCGGAATGAGAAACGTGTCTTATTTCGTTGGAAACCAGCGTTTATCCGCAGATTTTTATGCCTGGTTTTCGTCTGCTGATTTACCTTGACTGATGAGCTACCTACGTAGGATTAAACCAACACGGCCAGCTTTTCAGATCTGCTAAAAATATAGATCGCGTGTTCCAGGTTACCAAGTTTTTTAACACGAAACTCGACGACGGTTTCAAATGAGGACCATCTAGTTAAAGTGAAACCAATGCCAGGATCCAGTCTGATCAAAAAAAAGGTTTCCGTTTTCGTTGTGTCCCGTATAGGTAAAGTTTTCGCGTTGTCTACAGCCAGTATAGCTGAGTGTCCGATAGCTTTCACGTACGGCCGCACGCAAACGTGCGTGCACACAGGATCACATCACTTATAAGGCTCATAAAGCAAAGTCTGCTGTCTAAAACGGACCATGCCTTACTCGGACATTGATTAGAAACAAACTGAAAATACATACACAGTATTTTGTGACACGCGAGGCATGCGGTGTCGCAACCAATGCCATGGCTAATCGTTGAGGTAACAGTGTTTGTGCCGGACGTTGGTTGGACTTCAAGAAGATGCATAAAGATGAGTCGACTGATCGTGTCATGTAGCAAATCATGTATACTTATTCATCGCGCCTGTGCGCCAAGTCACGCGATTGCAACCAGCGCATAACATTTTTGCGTCATGCGCCTGAACTTCCCACCCATAAGGTGGACTGACCTTCCGTGTACCGGAATTTGCGTATTTTTCTTCACTGTGGCAAGCTCTGCACCTCTGAAGGGTGCGGTGTCTAAACTTCCCGCTTCGCATGTCCTGAAGGGTGTCCGGCCTCGGTGTCTGAGCCAAATGGATAAAAGACAGATGTGCGGTATTCTCAACTGTATTTTGCTTTCCATGCATACTTATTCGTTTCGGTTTTTCTTTTCTTATTTTTCACATCTTGTCCTTTCGTTGTTGCTTGCCGCTTGTGTGCTGATGTTTCACCGTGTTACAAAATCTCTTTCATTACATTTCGTCTGTCCCATAAGGGCTCCCGTAGTCTCAGTGGAAAATGGAAATGAAAATATTTTCCATGTCAAGTTTTACATTTCCATTTCCCAATATGACTAAGAGCATACTGGAAAATGGAACTGAACCAAAACATTTTCTGCATAAATGCTGACCAATCAGCAGTCCGAAATTTGAGTGGCACAGAAAATGTTTTGTCAAATACCAAAACTTGACTGCTGCAGAAAATATTTTCTTTCATTTCCATTTTCCACTAAGACTAAGGGAGCCCCAATCTATACTACTAAAACAGGAAGACGTACGTCTGTATGTGGCCCCTCCCTCGGACTGGTCAATTTCCACGGGTAGCTTTGGGTATGCTAACGGGTCTTCGGGGGGGGGGGGGGGGAGGGGGTGGCACGGCACGGGCGCGGCGCTGTAGCCGGGCCGTAGGCACGGGTCCCGTCTAGTGAATGAATAATACTCATGCGCACTAAAATGGTATGAAATTCCATGCACGCACAAAACCGTATGCATCTATCACGCTGATATGTGGGAAGTTTTGACACCCTTGAAATGCACCCGTCAGAGGAGCGGTACTTCCCAGTGAAGAAAACACGGATG
The DNA here is from genome assembly GCA_030248065.1 of Rhynchonema sp. JSB1_4. Classification (NCBI taxonomy): domain Eukaryota; kingdom Metazoa; phylum Nematoda; class Chromadorea; order Monhysterida; family Xyalidae; genus Rhynchonema; species Rhynchonema sp. JSB1_4. The sequence continues at coordinate 27,792 of JASAMV010003525.1, forward strand.
TTCAGACACTTCAAATCATCAGGACTCAACTCGGTAGTTCAGGTTCAGACACCTTTCAGGGCAGAAATCGAAGGGTGCCTGAACTTCCGAGGATATTCCAGCGCTCAATCCATTTTGTGATGTGCATGATTATAAGTTGGAAAGAGGGACAAAATTATACCCAACACACTCTTTGAGAACGCACACACTGTACTGTATATGCACTGGTACGAAATGAGGCAAGTGAAGAGATGTTTTCGTGCGTCATCAGAAAGACGGATGCGAAGGTGTAATTACAGATAACAGATGTACGGTTGTCAAAGAGTACTTACACACCAATCAATTGTGTGCAGGCCGCATGCGCACCTGTATACCCACATGCACCACTGCAAAACTGCCACTGGATACGGCAGATTTCATCGACCTTGAGCTGCAATAGTGGAACACAAATCTTACAATGAAAAAACTGTAACTCTAAGTGACTCAATTGTTGCACTATTCAAAAGTAGTTTATAACAATGGGGTGTAGTCATTTATTGATAACTTGACGGGCCTTAAAGGTGCTGGTCAACAACCCTTCGACCGCGCTTGATCTTGGGGGGTAGTATATATAAACAAAGTTTGGACATCGTGTTACTCGACCCTAATCTGGCCAGCCGATTGGTTGCTTCCTGATGTTTCACGGCCACGTTGAAGTTTGCATCTTGTTACAAAAACCCAAAAAAATTGAAACGCTGCTGTGACACGAATAGGCTGTTTCAAAGTTTGATACTGGAGTGACAGCAACCTCCAACATTGTGACAAAAACCGCAATGCACAATAGCTATTGAAACGTCCGCATTGTTGAATAAAACAATAAAAGGTTTCAGAAACCTGGTCATTTTTTGCTCGGATTTTGTACTCGTGTAATTTTAAGCATCTGTGGTGAATGAAATAAGTTGTCAATTACAAATAAAAATCATCTAATTATCTAGTTCCTTGTTTGTGCTACCCAGTTTTCAAAACCCTACACAGCTCACATTAATGTTTACCACAACATGCGCAAGGCAGCCTTTCCAATGCGCACACACACAAAGCTGGCCAGCTGTGAAACATTGCTGTGTTATCGCTGTGCCGGCTGTGTATTGTCGTTGTGTGTGCGCTTTGAGAATGGCTGCCTTGCGCATGTTGTGGTAAACATTGTGTGAGCTGTGTAGGGTTTTGAAAACTGGGAAGCACAAACAAGGAACTTGATAATTAGAGGATTTTTATTTGTAATTGACAACTTATTTCATTTACCACAGATGCTAAAATTACACGAGTAGAAAATCCTAGCAAAAAAATGACCAGGTTTCTGAAATCTTTTATTTTTTATTCAACAATGCGGACGTTTCAATAGCTATTGTGCATTGCGGTTTTTGCCACAATGTTGGAGGTTGCTGTCACTTTAGTATCAAACTTTGAAACAGCCTATTCGTGTCACAGCAGCGTTTCAAATTTTTTCGGTTTTTTTCACTATGTGCAAACTTCAACGTGGCCGTGAAACATCAGGAAGCAACCAATCGGCTCGCCAGATTAGGGTCGAGTAACACGATGTCCAAACTTTGTTTATATATTCTACCCCCTAGATCAAGCGCGGTCGAAGGGTTGTTGACCAGCAGCTTCAAGAATTGCGTTAAGCACACCCATTCTGAAGTTAAACACAAACAAGCGTCGTTCACGAAACTTTTAGCTAACACATCCCTGTTTTTTTAGTTTGATCACTCGCCTAATAAATACAAGAGCAATGGTTGGTGACAAGTTCGGTTGTGCAGTACGGCTGGACTCTGATAAACGCGAAAAGCGAAAAGTTAACTTTTTGCTTTTATCAGAGGGCAAAAGCGAAAAGCACACTTATCTCACTCACCAATCGCAGGCTGTGAAGCATTTTCTTTTTCGGTCGCCTATGACTACTGTGACTATAAGGCCGCCCTCAGACAAACGCGAAAAGCGAAAAGTTCAGCACAAGAGCAACTCCTTAAAGCGGGAAACCGGATATCTCATGTTTTCTTTTTTACTGTGAAATTTGACTGTGTATGTTCAATGATCACAAAAACATCGATCAAACGAGATAAAACACATTAAAACTGTCAGAATTAATGTTTGAAAAATTGCTTTCAGGAACAAACGCGGGCTTGTGCCGACTTACGCTCGCCCTTTTGATCAGGCAAATGCTACCAAACACAGCAGACAACGTGACAAGAAACAGTGCGCTGAAAAATCACACGTTGTGAAACATTTCGCACGTGGGTGTTGGCAGTTGAGCTGGTTGGATTCCCTACTAAATGGTCTGCTGTTTGCCTGATCAAAAGGGTGAGCGTAAGTCGGCACAAGCTCGCGTTTGTTCCTGAAAACAAAATTTTAAGAATTAATTATGACAATTTTAACGTGTTTTATCTTGTTTGAACGTTGTTTTTGTGATCACAGATTATGTAAGCAACAGAACAAACAAGCGACAAAACAGAAAGAAAGAAGAAAAACAAAAACCCGCCAAAAAAACCGCCAAACACCCACGCACCAAAAAAAAATACAGTGACATTTTATTGTGAACGGCTGGATTCTGAGAGCATGCGATATCCGGTTGGCCGGTTTAGTCACGGGCCTAAACCACAGTGATGCTCAAACAAAATGTTTCAGAGGCCGTTTGGCGTGCGCTGTGGATGATGACTACGCTGAAAGACTTTTCGCGTTTGTCTGAGGGCGGCCTGTGAGCGCAATCCTAATGCCGTTGCTGTTGTATGTTTTGTGGTCATTTCGCTTTTGCGCTCAGATAAAAGCGAAAAGCAAGAACCGAAAACCGCATGGTAAGCTTTTCGCGTTTGTTAGAGTCCAGGCTACTTAGAGCATTCAATGCGTGGGTCGGTTATGTGCATCTGCGTCAGATACTCAAGGTCCCAGTTGTGCTCGCCTGGGTATCCAACGACAGACTGTTTCAGGTAATCGTGCTAAATTGGGATTTGCAATAAAGTGAAGCCTGTCAAATGATCTAATAAAGGAATCTCTGTTTTATTATGATGTAACAGAGCACACTGAATGTCGGGGGAGAAGAAGAATAGAATAAAGTTCTCATGCTATTGCGACCTTACCTATAGTGCTTGCTAGTGTTTCCGGCAAACTTTTGTGAGTTTGCTTGCCATGCGCGTGCGCGCAGGAAATGTGGGACTACCTATACTGGACATGTGCATCCCGTACAGATAGGGAAGAAAAAAGTGGACTGGGATGCCCGCAAACTGTGTGGTTTGTTTTGAACAAGAAAAATGTTAGTAAATAGGGTACGTATAGTATGTATAGCTGCATTAGTTATGAACGGATGCGCGCGCATGCTCATGGAGGCTACAGGTAATGTGCTGATTTATATATTTGTTGTCCGAACGAAGGGCGAAAACAGGAAACCGAAACGAAAGACCACTTTCTACGTTGTCTCGTTGCGATACGCGCATCGTTTTCTCGCGGGTTGATCGGCTTTGCGCGACCAAACAAACGTGTTGCGTTCATCGCAACGAGACAAAGTATGTAAAGTGGCCTGCTGAACAGCGCTTGATTTGTTTAGACGTCGACAGTGCAATCGTGTGTCTATTGCTGTAAACATGGTCGTGCGGAATGTTCTGAACATTATGTTGTTTAGATTGGCCCGAAGGGTAGCTGCGTACAGTACTGCCGCCGTGCGCAGAACCAATATATGGGCGTACGGACACACTGTACAGTATCTGTTCCGCTTTAAACGAACGAGGCATTGTCTTTTGACAGTTTCCAGTGCGTAATTCAAGATTTATAAATAATTTTTGCATCAGTCACAACCGCAACTTCACAGCCAGAGTTCCCAGTCCTGTATTTCAGAACATTCTATGGGTGGAATTTTCGAAACGGTGTAAAGGTCAGTTGGGCGTAAAGGTCGGTGTAAAGTTCGGTCGAAAGCTCGGTCGGCGTAGCTCGGTGTAGCGCCCTTACAACGAGTCATCACACCGACTGCACCCCCCCACCCCACACACCCAACCCCACACCCAACCCTATGTACTGCAGAATAACTGTATACGTGCTGAAGCCTTGCTACAATTTCCGCGAGCAGTGTTCGGCTCTGGTGGCTGACAAGCAATAGACATTGTGGGGTTCGAAACGACTAGGCGCGGCCGTTGTGTTGCGGCATATGGTTTCGAAGCATTGTAGATATTGGATGCGATCGCTTGATCCCATCAAAAATGTCAGGAAACCACGCTGTTCAAATAACATGGTTTGGTGCCGTGTGTCCCGTCAGTAAGCAGGTACCCAACTACATACATGTTTCAAGCTGCCGTCCCTGCATGCACCTGAACGCAAACTTTGCGGTCCAGTCTGGTAGTTTGCACGTGGATTTCCTTAACTGACTGTAAATTCACACGCAAAACAGTTCATAAAACGGAACGCGTATGGTTGCATAACTGCTTTAATTAGTTTTTTGTGTTGCGAAAAACGACTGAACCAGTAAATGGTCCCCATTCAACACTCAACTACACAGTGCGTTCCAAGGTTATGCCCGTTTCGCATATGTATTCACCACGTGATATTTGAGCAAGTGACTGCAAAAAAATGCTACTTTCGCACCAAACTCAGAGAAAAAGACATCAACACAAGGACCTTGTCAACAACGATCTATACACGCATACAGCAGCATTCAAGGATGCACGCTCGTTTCCAGGGCTGACGTTGTAAGATGCAAGATGAACGTAACCAATAGTGCACGTTTTGTGAAATCACTGCTGTCGCCGCCGTTGTTTATGTTCGTGTGCGATTTGATTTGGTGATAAGAGGAGCACGACAGCAATACGACTCTATTGCGTGATCGACAGCCCCGTAACTGGTACTTCCGTTGCTTGTCTGTCGCCCAGGCACTTGTTCGCTCGTTGTAATAATTTTTACTAAACTTCATGTACGTTGGCATTTTTTATGAATAAAATCCCACACGATCGCGCTTTTGAACTTTTGAAAACAATCGCTGGAAAAATCAATTTCTGCTGCAAGGTTGTTGATTCAGTTCTGTGACTGTGTTTTGACCAGACAAAGCACTTGCTTTTTTTACCTTCGACCTTTGCTCTGGTACAAAAAAATCTTGATTAAATGCCACGTAAACTCTTGCATCTTGACGGCGTTTTACCTGCAAGTTTACAAAATAAATTTAGCCTTGACCTCGATTATCACTGTCGGAACGTGCTTGTTTTTTCCGTTTCTTACCATAATTAAACTTCCTGTCACAAGTGAATGCGAAAAAAACATGGAAATGTTAATCAAGTCATTTCTATCGCTAGTGATTTGCTGCGTTTCATTGACCTCGGCAGCCGGGGTCGGCCACGTGAATTTGGTTCACGGTTAGTTTGCGAATTAAAAATAATCAATAATCTGTTTAATTAAGTTTGATTGTACTTTAATTAGTTTAAAATTAAATTTGCCAACTTCAGAAGATTCAGTCACGCTCGATGACCGTCGATTTTTCGAAAATCTCGATCACCATTTCGTGCGCGATTTGGCGATCAAGTGGGACCAGTGGAAAATCGAAAATGGTGGTTCCTTATTGAAAACTCAGTGCAGCTGGATATGAGCAGCCTTTTTTTAAAACACAAGCACTAAGAGCGAATGGTATACACTTTGCTGGCATCAGCATGTGGGTGGTCCCACGTGCAAAATGGGTTGAGCCATGTTTTACGGTTTCGTTGTTGCTGTGATTTCGGCTAGCGTAAGAATTGTTCCCCTATGAGCCATTTTTACGCCGATCGAAAGTCTAGAAGCAACAAAATCGCAATGTATGAGCACCCATTTTTGATCCCGGACAACCCTGCGCTGTTGCCAGCAAAGGGCATACCGGAGAATGCCAAATAAGCCCCTGGGGGGGGCGGGCGGCTTATTTGAGACACACCGGGGGAGATGGGGGGGGGGCTGAAGCATTCTCCGGCAATTGTGCTGGACACCTCAGAGTGTGAACATTTAACCAAGCACCGACAGAAGCCTAACATACAACTTTCTTCGTAGAGCAATCCTACGATGACGTGGAGGACGAACGTCGGCGTTACATCCAATTCGCACGGAATATGAAGTTTGTGCACGAGCACAACGAGCGCCACAGACGGGGCAGGGAGTCGCACGCGGTCGAGATTAATCATTTGGCCATATTGGTTAGCTGTCTTGAGTTCACGTTGACAAATCAAGTCAAAGAGTCAAATCACAGCGCTGCTTGTTTATGGTTCTGAGCTGGGGAGTTTCGGACAAAACAGCAGATGATTGACAGACGCCCGACGAATATGCGCACCTGAATGGCTACAAACACTTCTACGGCGACAGTCTCGCGGCGCCACACGCGTCCACCTATTTGTCGCCGAGATTCGTTAATGTGCCCGACGAAGTGGACTGGAGAAAACACGGATGTGTGACGCCTGTGAAAAATCAGGTATCGTACGCAGGAGCTTCGATGTTGTTTGTTGAAAATCTGATTCGTCTTAAAATCCTGTAATTTCAGGGCATGTGTGGCTCGTGCTGGGCGTTCAGTACGGTATGAGGGCTTGTAGCTCTGCTTTTATTTTGTCTTGGGGCGGCATGCACTCTGCTGGCATCCAGAGTGGGGGTTGTTGGATCGGGTTTGGCTTGGGCTTAGCTTGAAAAAATGTTTTTACATCCGTCAAACCTCAGCCAGCTGGCCACGTGTGCCACATAGCCAGTGCGCAAGCGGCTGGCTACTGCTTTACAATAGTGTGTAATGAATGAGAAAAACATGTTATGCCAAGTCGCAATGTTAAGCCCGACAATGGCACAACATGGCGCAGCAAAGCGCCAATTACATGGCAACCGCATGAAAGCATAAAAGTATAGACACAATAAACGCATTTCTGCCTGTAGACCGGTTCGCTCGAATGTCAACACAAACGCAAGACCGGCCAACTCGTGTCGTTGTCGGAGCAGAACCTGGTCGACTGCTCGACCCAATTCGGCAATCACGGATGTCACGGCGGTTTGATGGACCAGGCGTTCAACTACATCAAACAGAACGGCGGCATCGATACCGAAAAATCGTATCCGTACGAAGCACAGGTTGGCATCAAACAGCAGCTGCTGGGCGGCAGTGGTGTACTTTGCTGGCCTATCCGTGGATCGGCGCGAGGTGGCGTGTTGAAAATGATGTTTGTGCATTAGACGTACCCCATCCGCGAGACCTCATGCACAAAAACACCGGACGCCAAGTGTCAAACTCAACCTCATTCCCTGCCCGATTGCCAGCCAAGTGCAGAACTGTCGTTATTGATCGTTTAACCCAGGACGATGAGTGCCGTTTCCAACGGGCGTACATCGGTGCGAATGACACTGGATTCGTCGACATACCGAAGGGAAATGAAGACAAGTTAAAGGAGGCCGTTGCCACGGTCGGATCTGTGTCCGTGGCCATTGACGCGTCACATCGCAGTTTCCAATTCTACAAACATGGTTGGCTCCATTATTCCACTGTAATTGAACATGCACAGTGTGCTGTGAAACATCAACCAATGTCAGCAGCGCATCACAGGCGTGTACATCGAAGAAGAATGCAGTCCCGAAAATCTGGATCATGGTGTGTTGGTTGTTGGATACGGCACCGACCAGGAACAGGGCGATTATTGGATCGTCAAGAATAGGTAGAAGTCTTATTTGAAATTTTTCTTTGTCATCACTTCTCAAAGATTGCAAAGTTATTGCAGTTGGGGCGAAAAATGGGGGGAGGACGGCTACATCAAAATGGCGCGCAACCACAACAACATGTGCGGCATAGCCAGCGCCGCCAGCTATCCGTTGGTGTGAAAACATCGAACAAACATGACGCTCATCGATTCAATTGTTATTCGGGACATTTTTATTTTCAATGTGCAATGACTTGCGGTATGTGAGTACTATGCTGTGATCAGAACTAAAATGTTGTAAAATTTCGTGACAATAAACGTTTACCAAAATATAATAATAATCGTTCATCAATTGTCGACCACGATCTCATTGGTGCACGTTTGCGCTTGCACCGAGTCCGAATGGTACCCAACATCATTATTACCGCTTTCGTCCATCTTCGTATTCTCGTTCGTGTCGCAGCAGTTCTCGATCACAATTGCCGGCCCATTTGGTTGTTTCTCAACGTGGTCCTCCTCATTGCCATCCGTCATCGTCTCCTCGACCAAACTTGGCAATGTTTCAGCCGTGTCGTCCCTCGTCGGCGGTGGCCGGGCATCGTCAGTGACGTCGTGATTGACTTCAGCCGCTGAACGTTGTTCATGTTCGTCGTACTCTTGTTTCATCATCGTGTACGACGACATTGAGGGCACTGAAATTATACTACTGGTTGTCAAACGCAGCTGTCTGGGATTCGTGCAACCACCCGCCGAATGTCTGTTATCGTCAACGCACCTGTCGCTCAATCTACGTAAATGTGTTGGTATAGTAAATTTCTAATTTCGTTGCCTCATGAATTTTTACAGACGCAGGGAAACTCCCGTTCGAAGTCGAAGCAGGCAACAAGCTCAACGCAAAGTCAACAAGCCACGCAGCTGGCTCGTGTGCGTTTCGAATGTTTCAGTCACACAAGCTGTGTGTGTCAGCTGCATGGCTTGTTGACTGTGTGTTGAGCTTGTTGCCTGCTTCGACTTCGAACGGGAGTTTTCCTGCGTCTGTAAAAATACATGAGGCAACGAAATTAGAAACTTACTATAGCAACCCGGTATAGATTTCGTTGCCCCGTAATTTGCACGCGCATTCCACGTTACAAAGCAGGCACCGAACTTTGCACCAATTACATCCAGTTGTACTCATTATGGTTGCGTTGTTTCCGTTAGAATATGTACTGTAGTTCAAGCGATAAGTGCGCGAAATTCTTACCCAAAATCGACTGATGCGACATGCTCACATCAGCCCCCGATTCACTGTCCTTTGTGCTGTCGGTCTCGTGTAGACCTGCGGCCATCGGTGCGGGCAACCACAAACACACCGCCTTCGAGATGGGCGAATGGCCGAATTTGGGAAACACGCTCGAAATGCAGAATGCATATTTGTGACCGGGCACCTGTACGGAAATATACATAATTTCTTGTATGTAGTCGTTTCTGCCATAGGACGGAAGAAATTTGGAGCACCAACCAGGCCCGAAACGATTGTGAAGCCCGTTTGATTCGGTATGGTCAGTTTCTGCCAGGTTTCAAATATTGTGTTGGTAGGATCATCTGGGTCGACTGTGTAGTAGACAGTGTACGACTGAAAGTACCGCATCCATCTACACTGGTGACCCAAAAAGTTCGGAACTCCTTTTGTGAGGGCTATGGTCACACATAGAGATGCCTTCGGTATATTGCACAGACGATCTAGTTTGTTGTGTTTAAATGTGGTCTCGTCACGCGCTTTCGTGAAGAAGCTACGGAGCCGGAAACCAGATCACGGCCAAATTATAGCTTGCTCTCAAAAGCATGCAAAAAATCGTGCGAACAAACGCCCTGCAGCAAATTTTGCTTATACCTCATTCGTCGAGTCGCTTCACCATTCCAAATTTTAACATAAAGAAACTATAAATCGCCTACACTTTTGAACGCAATACCAAAAGTGTGTCCTATATAAATATATGTATAATACATATATTGTTTACAAGTGGACGAGAACTAGCCTCGCAAATGGGTTCCGCACTTGTTGGGTCACCCTGTATGCTCTTCTTACACCTTCACTATATACAGTATTTTTACTTACGGCCACGTCGTTGGCGTTTTTGCACGGCGGTTTCCAGCTCAGTTTGACGCTGGTCGAATCGTGTATGCTGGCCACCAACTTCTGTGGCGCCGTTTCCGGTTCTGAAGTTCCTCGTTTCACAAAAAAGTATTTCTTCAGGGGAACATTCATTAAAGGGCAGTTCCACTCAGATACAGGCTGTTCTCAAAATAAACTTTTGTTTAGGATCGCCCCATTTTTGTCTCATTTTCGCATTTGGATCAGCCGTTGAGCGCAATTTCGCTCCATATCTCGTTCACTAAAGTTTGGACGCAAGAATCAGGTATAGACACCAATCGGAGACACTGGCCAGATACCAGGCTACCATTTGAGACCAACTTGTATTTGAGTGGCACTGTCCCTTTAAAAAAACTGACCAGTGATCTGAATGAATCTCACGGGCATACTTTTGCCAAACGAATTGATCGCGCAGACACTGAGCTCGTAGATGGAGAAACTTCGCAGACCTTTCAGCTCGAATTCGCCGTCGGCTGGGTTCGAAATCGGCACCGCTTTTGGATTGGGCACTTTTGCGTGTCTGTGTGAAACATCATCATATAACCTTGCTTGTTTGACATCTCAATTTTGGGAAAACACTTTGATGACAATGATAGGTGGACGTGCACAACAGTTAAAAGTATGAAGAGGTTTGTAAATTTACCCTTCTACTAACTTCAAGTTGTACTGAACGATAAATGAATTCACATCTTTCGACGCTGTGGTTGACCACGCGAGTTTGATTGAATAAGGGGTTAGATCGATCACGCAGATGTAACTGGGTGGTTCGGGGGTACCTTAATTGAAAAGTTCATCCGCACTTTGCACAGTAACCATTGAAACATCACGTTTGAAGCAAACTCACTGTCTTGCGTTTGCGCCCTCGGTAATCGGCCGCTTTGTGGTGCTGGCAGATCGAGTTTCATCAACATCAATAGGGTATCGTAGTGTTTTTTCATCACCTGCAGTTATCGACGGACCAAAAGCACGTGCTGTATTCAACGACTAATGTTAATGTTGTCAACGCAACTGTCTGTCTTTCTTGCAAACGCAACCGGGTGCATGTTAGGCTGCCTTCACAATGCATGCGAGTTTACGATTTTGTGAGTTTGCGATTTTGCGAGTTGCGAGTTAGCGAGCCAGAATTTCAACTCGCATTTGTGTTCACAATGGAAATTCACAACTCGCATGCGAGCTCGCAAACTCGCAACTCGCAAACTCCCATTTGTGTTCACAATGCACGCTCGCGAGTCGGCTATCGCAAGATATTCTCATCCAATACTTCAGAACTTCTAGCGATTTGCTTTCAAATCAATCAATTTAGATTGTTTGCAAGGCAAACGTTCCGCTTGAACATCATTTCCCTTTAAATTAGCTAACTTCTAGATATTCTTGTGTTGGTAGGAGAACGATACAGTTGTGGATAAAAGCAGCAACGTTGTGGTCCTAAAACACAGTGTAACACCGGTTAAAACCGACTAGGTATATTTTAGAAAATAAACTCATCGAAATTATTTTGTTTTCTTGCTAAGGGAACCACGCGCACACCAAACTCGCATCCAAAAATAGAACAAATCCTAATCGGCTTTTTGCGAGTTTGCGAGCCGAAAACTCGCAAAATCGCATTTTGCATTGTGAACACAAATGCGGGCCGCGCTGGCTCGCAAACTCGCATGCATTGTGAAGGCAGCCTTATCTTAAATGCACCGACTCTCACTATCCTTGTGTATTATTACATCAGCCACCCTGTGTTCATTTCATGGCTCTCATTTGGGGCTGTTATCGTGGTGGCGCTATGGTTTGCAGTATCCTACAAACTACATATATAGTGTACATATGTTTGCATATACCAGACACCCAGCCAGCTTTGTTTGCACGAGTCACAGGCAGTTGTGTCGACAACAAAAGCACTAGCCTCGACGTGCCGTATACGCGCGTAAACGAACCTCTTTCCTTTTCCGTCGCAATTTAGCTTCTTTCATCAGCTTTAAATAGTCAGCTGTCGTCATTCGTCGGCCGAACTGATGTATGCGTTCCAAGTAGTGCACGCCAACAATGTCAATGCACATTGTGGCAAGGATCAGACCGATAAAACTGAAATCTCGAATTATTGCGTGTGCATAACTGGAACTTGAATGGAACTCAAATACAGAGACCAACTTGTAAGTCAATGCCAGCCAGATATTTCGGACGGGCACAAAATCGCCGAATCCGATTTTCATGCAGCTGACGAAACTGTAGTACATGCTGTCACTAAATGACCACTGCTCGCTGTGAGAGATGATCAGGCCGCCTGATATGTAAAGGAAACAAAAACGTTTGCATGTATGTATATACAGTGGCGGCCATAAGTTTTTAGACTCTTGCAGTGGATTTTTAAACTCGTGATTTCTGCTCTCTGCAGCTGTGTGTGAGCTCGGCTGCTGCATCCGTTGTGTTGCGGCAGGTGTCCACTATGACTATGGCACATGCCGATCTCAGATCTCCACATCAAAAAAAGACTGTGGCAGAAGTTCGGTGCTGGGTCCCATTCAGGCCCGGCCAAAAGTTTTTAGACTTTTTCAGATGACCGTCTCTTTGGTTGTTTTTGGTGGCTTTTTGAGTTAAATACGACCCCTACGAGTAAGTTGAGGTGCCCTGATCGTTTGAGGAAGGTTTCGCCACTCTTGGTTCCGCAACGGTGGAGGAGTGGCTGATTGGCGGAGGAGGAGCGCCCAAAGTGCCGAGAACCTCAGAGCTAAACCACTAATCGGTTGTAGAGTGTTATGTCGGTTCAGATTGTGGTTTGTTTTTAATCTAAACAACGTGACAAACCACTAATGACTATTATTTGCAAGATTCAGCAATATAGTCACCAGCCACGGTGCCCTCGGTTTTTCCGCGACATTGCCGGATTCACCGGCGGGTTGTAGATTTGGTGATAGCTGAGTGGAGGTGTGAGCTGGATGGAACCAAACAGGTCGACAGTACAGGCAATCAAGTTTGACTCTTACTAAACTGACAATAACCGGAATTGGATCACTGCCACTAAAATTACAGAGGGCCCAAATTCACATGTCGGTCTTAACTACTGAATTATGCCCAAATATCAAGGATTGTTTTTGAACCAGTCTGTATTTCTTGAAGGAGTGGTTCTACGTGGTTGTTGTCGTTTGACGAAAGTGAGCTGGTGCAGCAATCGGTCTAACTACAGGGTTGGTGATCCACCCACCCCTATGTACTTCCGAGCTGCAGACGATAACTATGGTACGCCGGGGTCCCCGACACCGTCCACGCGAATCGCGAAATGTTGAAAAGTAACCCACGGTTACCAGAGGCTCAGAATATGATGCTGACGCTTATTTAGCACTTTCCAGACAAGAATAGATTATAATGAGCGGTCATTCGCAGCTCTGAGACCGATTCATGATCGATCTTTGGGGTTGCCGACACTTTGACTGTTCCTCCTCCTCCAATCAGCCACTCCTCCACCGTTATTCATCCGAGAGACTCAACACACATCACAAATGATCGGGCTACCTCGATTTGCCTGATACACACCAGATTTGTCACCAAAATCAATCAAAACAACCAAGAAAACGATCCACTGAAAAAGTCTAAAAACATTTGGCCGGGCCAAAACCTGGCCGGCTGCAAAAAAATTATGCTCACAACCAAACAATACATAAAGATGGCTTGTTCTGCTGTATGACTAATTAGTGACGTCATACCCAGCCCAGATCGCAAGCTAGGCCCACTCGCTGCAGTCAGCTTGCTGTTTCAGGCACGTGCATTATTACAACACAAGAGTCTAAAAACTTATGGCCGCCACTGTAGGTATGACCATACTTTCACGAATAAATTACCATTATTCTCCGATGTCAGACATAATGAGCGATGCCAGCCTTGGTGATCTGATCGGTCGGATCTGTCTTGATCACGTGGAATGTTTGTATTAAGGATACTAAGAAACTTTGTTGTAACTTATTTACCACTGATACTGACCAGCCCGAGACTGGCTCGCAAACGCAGAACTTGTCGAAGTTATTGAGTCCAGTAAATCTCTTGATATCCTTTGCAAACATCGCCCGTGACCAAAGCAGGGCCGATCCGATGGTACACCACTGGTACCCATTACCTGACGGCTTTCGAAGACAACATTTGAAATAGTCGGACAAAGTCTATCATGGGGACAGGTACAGCTCAGCTAAATGTATACATATGTACATACAATGTACCTACACAGTTCTCAAAGCTCTGAACATTTGAAACATCGCCTACCGAGTGCAGTGTATCCGATCAACAGCACGAACATGACAATGGACGGGATGCGAACTTCCGTCATCTCCTCCAAATGCGCATAGAGGTAGTCGAGCATTGACGATGTGTCAGAATATGCAGACGCATAATCCGGATCATCCTTGACAAAAAAACAATCTCACTTTTGAGAAAACGTCGCTCAAAATGGGGACAGTTCCAAAAATATGATGGACGGAAAATGGAACAAACTAATGCATCCGGCGTCATTAGACCCGATGATGTTGCGGTCATAGTGGACGCACGCCGTTGGGTGGCAAATTTCATGCGATACCAGCCCATTAGCTGGTACTTCATCTGGAATCAGATAAATTTACATTTGACATCCGTCAGTGCATCGTATTTATATACACAGTGTGCCGTGTTTATAGTCACACTATGCATATGACGGGCCGTCTAGTGGATATTTTTTGAGTGCTGCTTATTTAGTCCTAATCTGCCGCCGACCTCCAACACAGTGAGACAGAAAATGGTGGGTCCCGTCCCGATTGTGTCAGATGTCCCTATATAAAGAGGGCCGACTGTATCTGACACATTGGCACACCTCGAGGTATGCGACGTAGAGTCGGGTCAAACCGCTGGACACGAATTTTGCGACGTCTGCTGTTGCGATTAGGAGAATCGGGATTCCGATCACGCTGTAGCACATGATTGCGATACGACCTCGTTGGCTTTGAGGGGTCACGTCGCCGTAACCTGTGTGGTCAGCGATCTGGTTTTTATGCTTATACTAATGTTGTCAACGCACCTGCCTATGTTTCATGCAAACGCAGCAGGATGTCCGTTTGCATTGAGCGAACTTGCTGCGCTATCCGCAAGTGTGTCATAGTAACTCAAGTGTTCATTTCGTCGCGTTCATTTATGCTGCTGTCGTCGCGCTATACACAGTTTACATGCATCCCACGTGTCTTGATTACAGCAGACATCCTGCCAGCTGCGTTTGCAATAACCGAGGGCAGTTTGGTTGACACCGGTAGCATTAGCCTGTACTCACCGACTGTGCTTGAGGCGCTGAAAACGAAGAGAAAATTGCGCACGAACGACCACTCGTCCCAGGTCGTTTCATCGGTGACCTGCCAAAATGAATAGTTTCGATCAACGCGCAGTCTTGGGCTTGGGCTAATTGTTTAGTCGTCAACGCAAATCGGCGACGTTTGTCGTAAACGCTGACAATCCCAAATGAGCGTTACAAAATGTGGCCTACATGACACTGGGCTGCGTTGACGGAGTCAGAAAAACAGCAGCGGAAAAAGCAGCATTAGGCTTTGTTGCGCTCAGGATCAGGCTTAGATATGGGATCAGGCTTTGGTTTAGGTCTACGCCTGCCCAGTTACAGAAGAGTGGCCGCTGTTTTTGCCCTGCCGTTTTGTCCGCCACACGCGTTGACGACATTGACCATTTGGCCCTATAAATTCTCGAAACATTAAGGCGACTTTATACTTTGTCTCGTTGCGATACACGCAACATTTTATCGCGCGCTGATTGGCTCATGCGCGCGCCACGGCCAATCAGCGCGCGAGAAAATGTTGCGTGTGTCGCCACGAGACAGAGTATAAAGTGGCCTTTACACTGACCTCAACGTAAGACCTTCTCGGCGTATTCAGCAAGTATTTCTTGTTGTACAATCCTGTATTGTAGATGTCGTAGGCGGCCAACAAGTACTTCTCCAGTTCGGCATTGCCCTCTTCAACGCTGGCACCTATTTGTAATGAAATTTACACCTCGGTTTGAAACATCACACTAGCACGTACAGCATATCTTACCTTCCTTGTAGATTTCTTTCAGTCTGTTGACGGTTGCCTGCTTTTCGGTTTCCAGCCTGTCGTAGAGTTGTTGCTTCTCGCTTTGTGCGTGCGGCCGTTCGATTTTGTCGAAAATCCATACGCCCAGCAGCAAGTACAGTATGGTGACAATGACCAGCGCAATATGAGGGGCTGCTTGCTTCCATATCTGAAACAATATCACGATTTTTCATCGCAAATTTGTGAGCATGCGCGACGAAAGTATAGATTAATGGTAAACACCCAACCGGCTTCTCTTCCTCGCCTTCACCGGCCATGTCGTTTTGGTCCGCCTTCGAACCTTTTGACTCCTGATCTGGCATCTGAAGTGTTTTTTTGAAGGAATTGGAGCAGAGAATACATGCCGCCGAAAAACTGAACTGAAAGGACGTCCGACTGAAGCATTTCCACACTTCAAGTTGCAATAAAGCACTGTTTGGCTTGTTTTTTTCTGTGTCAGGTTTTGTTGCTGATAAAAAGCGGTAGATGCTGTTGGTAGGTACCAGGTAATGTAATGGTAAAGCTCAAAAAAGTGAAATTGTTCAAAAGTTTAATGCCAGGCTGTAGCTCTCTGACATTGCAAAACGTTTCATCAGACACACTATACCTAGTAGGGTTCGACCAGTGTTCACAGTCAGTCTCAGATTCAGATTCCCAAACAAATTTAGATTGATCACATTTTGTCGAGCAAACAAGCCGAGCAAGCAACTTGTGCCACTAATCCCTCGAATTAGACGGGTGGTTGGTGGTGCCTCTCCCTCAGTCAGATTTGTCTACAACAGTCAAACGCAGGTGCAGCCAATCATTTTGTGCGCAATATTCAGAAATATTGGGCATGCGACCGCGGCCAGCAAACAAATGATGTGCGGTCCAACAAAGTTGTGACAATTTTGCTGGCCCCAACAAATATTGGAGAGATTGAAACTGGGCGGAAACTAGAGCGGAACCCAGCTGTTAGATTTTGATGGAAGCTAGGGTCATTTAGTGCGGCTGCGGACACATTGTGCGCGCATACCCACCCAGATAGTTTGACACCTCGTGGATCAATAAGATTGCCATTCTTGAGTACACTATAATTCCTCGGTTTTGACGGAACTGTCTGAAAATACTCAAGTAACGTACCTTGGACTATAGGAAGTCTCAAAATTACGGATGCATTAAGGCGTGGTTCCCTATACGTAATGTACGCACCTACACTTTTGTCCGACTATGAACAAATTGGCCTCGAGACTTTGTGTGTGAGACAATGTCCCTGATTGTGACAACTATACATTCACGAACGCATTGGACTGTTATCGACCTTGCTTAGGGGGGGCCAAAAGTGCGGCTTCACGACACACAAATGCAATTTGGCCATGTCCGCCCCCCCCGTGTTGGTGTATATGCTAGAGTGTGCGCCAATCACGAAAAAAACAAAAACTTCTACTTTGCATTTGCCGCTAATGCGACGCGGAGCGCCACCACTATTCTTACATACTGTATGTATAGATGGTGGTACATCAAGCCCAGAGAGGACAGGAACTGCTCTTGAGTTGGCACCCAAGGCTGCTAAGGATCTGGTGGTTGTTACAACAGTTGACTGATGTTCCATGCGCTATACTGGACTGCGAAGCAGCTCACCACAACCCTAAGAGAAGATGAATACAATATGCACACAGTTCAGGCACCCTGGTTGGCACTCAAAGGCAGGCTAACTGTTTGGTCCTCAACGCAAAGCGTCAACTCGGGCGGTCAAACTCAAGCAGTCCTGAATGCGCGCGAGAAATGCCTATATAAGGGCAAACTACGCCAACACGAGCCCGATTTCGCTGCTGGCAGAATAGTGAAACATTCTTACGTGGCTGCTGATTTGGGAAATGTTACACGTTGAAGAATATAAAGTGGAGCAAACCCTTTGAACACACACCACCTTCGAAATCGGGCTCGTGTTGGCGTGGTTTGCCTATATACATATTCCTGGCACATACTGCTGAGTTGACGAGGAGTGTTGACAATGGGCGTTGACGGCATAAGTCGAAAGGCCTCAGACGCACACCAAGTGACACCGGATGCCGTTCACGATCCCCATAAACATCGTCTCACTAGCGCGGCAATGGATCCCAGGAAAAAGTTTCGCCAAAAAAAATGGCTGCGACTTTCGTGCTGGTAAGGAGCTCTCAACGATAGTCCACTATACAGTTTTGATAGCGGATGTATGACATGCGGTGCCAGTAAAAGATGTGAACAGAACAAGTAGAAGCGATAAAATTGGGTATGCCATTCGTGGTGGTTTTTTTTGCATTTGAATACCAAATCTCTGCACTTGTCTACCCATACTGAATGTGGTAGGTCGTAAAACCAGATTGCATAGCCGTTTCATTGCAAAGGCGAAGGTTACTTCCTGGTATATCTTGGGTTTGATTCCGTGACCATTGAATCTGCTGGCTCCAGAGTTCACTGGTAAATGAAATAACGATATTGCGGACTCAAAATTGATGTAAATCAGTGCTAGTATAATGCACATGACCTGCGCATGTCCGTATCGCAAAGGAACCGTATACTCTTGTTTTATTACTATCCTATGGTGGTTG
>JASAMV010003526.1:0-12308 GCA_030248065.1 Rhynchonema sp. JSB1_4
GTACACGCATACAGCATAAAATCTCGAAAACAACATGCCAAAATGTGATGTTTCACCCACCAATATGAACGGGTTGTCGACATGTTGTGGAGCGGCATCGACTATGTGTACGCATTCTTCAGTGTCGTTGTCAGTAACGTTGGTGAACGACCCAGTCACATTCATTATTATACCTCCGTTTTTATTGCTACGCTGACCAAGGTATGTATTTGATGACGTTTTGTCAAGAAAGGAACTTTGAAGGTTTTTGTCGTTCCTGCTTTAGGCATTCATTATCAGCTGTGCTGGGAAGGAGATCGATGTAAGGGCAGACAGAGAAAACGGAAAACGAAACGGGAAAAACCCTGCCTGTCGAAAGAGAAAACGCGCGGAAAAAGACAAAGCAAAAAAAGCGGCCAAAAAAGCCGCGAGCAAAACACAAAAAAACCCGTCAAAAAAAAAAAAAACGGGAAAAAAACTGCACTTCGGAAAAATTAATTACCAAGCTGGTTTGTATGCAAATTCCTCCTCCAACCACCGTAACGTTTATGAAAACCGACTGTCTTTGCACGAGTAATTACCTACACAGCTATACACACACAGTCTGACAATGCGCACAGCTATGGTACAGTCGTCAACTCAAGCAGGACTAAACGAGCACAAGAAATTATACTGTACATGGGAGTTAATGACAAATAGTTGACGATTTGAGTCGATCCTGGCACTGTGAGCCCGTGACACGATCTATACGCAATCCGCCAGCTCATGACATTCAACACACACAGGCTGCGTGCTACATTACTGCTGTCAATGAATGCATCCATTCTCTGCAGTTATGCCTTGAAACTCCCCAAATTTGGCAAAAATGCAGAAAAGTGTTATGTCAACCAGCTAATGAAAACGGAGTAAATTAAGAAGCGGCCATCAGAGTATGACACTCGCTCAAAGTGTACATTTTGTTTAGAAAATGGCGTGTGCTGCTGCTATGCGCTGTGTGTATAAAAAGTGCCATGAGCCGATGGACTGCCCATACTTATCGTCTGACGTCTAGTACACAGAACACAAGCATAGACAGGTCGTCTGCTAACTAATCGGCATTACATTTTCATGTCATGCTCTTGCTGCTTCTTCGTTTCATGTAATCGCCGTGAAAAGGAATTTCTTGTCCAGTGAGTAAGAAGGCTCGGTACTAATTATGAACAAAAACAAAAGTACCCTTGCACATATTTTTGCAGCATACATGCACATGAACAAAAGGTACAGTACCATGTTGAAGCACTCGAAAAGCTGCAACGCTCACACACCATTGATTTAGTTAAACAAGCAGACCGAAGATTAGCATAAAGCAATGCACTTTGGAAATGGTCGAGAGTCACGTACGCAGTGTACTGCACAGGGAAGTGGTGGGTATACATATAACGCATAAATAGGTCATGCCCCATGGGTTCTACAGTAATACTGCTGGGGAGCAAAAATTGCTTCGACTTGCGGTGTGTAAAAGAACACCAATGGTGACCAAAGCTCACATAATGACATGAAACCGAACCTAAAAGTTCAACGTTTGGGGCCGGATGGGTTCGAGGCTCCACAGTGACGGTATCAAGTGTTCCTCTTCTTTCTTTGTTCCACATTTATGGTCAAAACAACTTGACCCTTGACCATCACACAATACAATACCTTCTGCTATTTGCAGGTGATTGATTGAGATACACGGCAGCGAGCTAGATGAACCATTACTTCGTTGAGCTATCGACCGCACACATGATGGGAAACCCAAATTGATTTTCCTTTTTCTCAGGTCTAAGCTTAGGCTTTGCGCCATTAAACGGGCCCGCCGCTATTGTTTTCTGGGTTTTGGTCCTCGGTTTTTTAATGTTAATCTTTAGTTCGCATTGGCATGAAGAACATTAACCTTCAAGAACTTCACCAAACTGACGTTTACCCACCGAAATCGATCCGCCACTATGGCCGTACAGGAACAAAATCACCCCAATATTGACGCACTATACATATGTGTGCATGGAAATCAGGATTTCCAAAGGAAAATTCAAATCACAGAGGTGTGGTATAGGCGGCGCGTTACGGTAGGTTGACAAAACATTTATTATTTACAAAAGAGCTAATGTTTTATCGGGCTACCGTAACCCGCCGCCTATATCACGCCCCAGTGATTTTGAATTTCTCTTGGAATTCCTGATCATCATGTGCAAATGTCCGTCAATATCGAACAGTTTTGTTCCCGATAGACCTTCTTGGCGGATCGATTTCGGTGGGTAATCGCCATTTTGGTGAAGTTCGTCAAAACTAATGTTCTTAATCTCGATGCCAACAAACGATACAAGTGAAAAAAACCGAGATCAAAAATCAAAAAAACAATAGCGGTGTGGCCGCTTTAAGCTTTGGCTTACGGTTTAGGGCTAGGCCTAGGCCAACCCCTTAGCCAATCCGTGCTCTCTATATCGCAAAATCGAAAGTCACGTTCTTCTCTCTCCCCGAGGAAGTGCGCTGGCGTTTCCGGCAGCGCCTATACCGATCCGAGACCTAAATCGCAAACCTGCGTCAGCAACAAATCAAGAGCTACAGTAATCTTAATTATGCGTGGTAACCTTTGCATTGCATGAAGCACAATCCCCTTTGGATCTCAGTAATTCTTGCACGTTAGTCACGTCCACAGATGCATGCAGATCCCGAAAAATAAAAAAAAAACTAAGTAAAAAAGAACGGTATGTAGAACGCGACCATCTACACACACTGTACTCAAGGTCTACCGTTTTTCATGATGGCAGTCCCTCCAAAAAGAAACCCTTGAGAGGGCCTTCGAAATAATACCCATGAGGCCAAGGGTGTGTACTGAAGGAAATGTGTACTGTTGGTACACGGATAGTCGATTTACACATGACTCATACGGTTCAGGGATTATGTATAATACTTGTTACGATGACTGGTCCTTTGAGATAGCTGGTTTATGAGCATGTGCTTATTCTACTACAATTGGGACCCGGCTGTTGGGGCCCGGTCAATTGCGGGGTCCGACCAGAGAGTTCATTTTCAGTTGCGAGGCTTATCGTAGGCTGCCGTCACCGCTATCAACGCACTTAGTGTAAGCCTAGGCCAGCCTAACAGTAAGTGTAGGCCTAAGCCAATGCCTAACCCTGAGAGTAAACCTCTGGTCGGGCCCCAATAGATCGGGCCCCATTTGACGTGGTCCCATTCGTAGGACAACACCATGTGCTACGTCAGGAAGGTTTGTCAGAAAAATCACGTAGGTATAATACAGCGCACTTCGATTTATTTTGAAGAAATGATTATTGGAGTGATAGTGTTGCCTTGGCTGGCCAGAAAACTGAAGGAGTGTGAAGAAAACTGGCCGTGAAGGAGTTAATGCTCTCCCCGTTTAAGTCACAGATATTTTTGAGGCGCTTGCTCTCAGCCGGTGACAATTTTGCAGTATATTGCAGAAAACCTACTGTTAGGTAGGTGATAAACTGAGTTAAGTATGATGTAATACACACTAAGCAGCCAAGTTAAGACGCCTGTAGTTGGTAAACATAGGTTAATTGCTTTGGTCGCGATAAACAAGCTCAAGCTCCCCCTGACCCCACAATTCGACATGCCGTAAAGCACGCGCCTGAGGAAGCCCGAAAGCAGCGCACGCGAGTTGGTTAAAAATGTAGTTTCTAATTTAATGCCCGTTGCGTGATGATCGGCCATAAACAGCGGCCCGCCGGACCGGGCGGACACAAAAACGCGTCACCACTCCGCTCGACTGCTGCAACATACAGTGTTTGTGCCGTGCTCTGATGATTAATGTTTGAATGCTGAACACCAGGTGGCGAATGCTCCACGATGACAAAACATAAATCAGTTGGCGCACGACGTATTTGTTGGCGTGTTGTTGTTCTGATCCCTCCACTGATGTTGCATAATGGAGCAAAGAAATGGACTCAATCAATCACCTGAGCTAAATTCAGGAAAAAGCTTGCGATGCGACCCCAGACGTTTCTGGTCTGCACAACGTCATCACCAGATGTTCAGGAACGTAAAACTGAGCTGGATTCGCAGCAACGTTGACCAGCTGAGGAAAACAATGATCAATACGATTAATTAAATGTCAACGATTCGTTAGTTGATACAATGATGTCACCTCTTTGCAAGTTAATCACAAAACAAATAAACAAAACAAGAATGAATATATAGCCTGTTTACTGAGTTACTTTTTCACACGAAGCTTATTACGCACAATCATTTTTTTGACACTGGTGACTGCGGAGTTTTCCAGTAAAAAGTTTGGCCTAATACACTTATGCTCCTTTAAGGTTCATATTGGAGGTTTGTATTAAAATTTGTATTTAAAAAGTAAATGCTTTGGCATGAAGTTAAAAATTGTTTTCAATAGCGCTGAGACCGAAGGCGTTTAGTAAAAGGCTACGATACGAGGCAGCGTTGTACACACCCTGTCCATGAGGTATAGTCCGTCCACCAGCTCATGGCACTTTGTGTTGCTGCTGGCTGGTTTGTTCCCTTCCTCCACGTTCTAATGAAAGAGAAATTGAGTGTGACCGATTTTGCAAAAAAACTAAAAAAAATAGTAAGATGTGTCGAAAAAGACTGAATTCGATCAAATTTAAAATTAAATTAAATTAAAATCGATAAAACATGCCGATTTCATACAAACCACAATTTAGGAGCAAAAATAATTTTTTTCGGAAACTCAATTTCTCTTTCATTAGAACGTGGAGGAAGGGAACAAGTCGGTCAGCAGCATCACAAAGTGACATGAGCTGATGGACGGACTATACAATGTATTATATGCAGGCGCACACGGGCAATTGAGCAAAGCCAGTTTGAGCAAGACCAAAAACGAATAGGACTATAAGCCAAGGCCCAAACTCAACTAAGAAGTGTAAGCCTAAGCCAAAGCCTATTATTTAGGTATGCACTGGCAATTCTTTTGGGAGAAACTTTTCAATCGCGTTGCCTGATCCGTAAAGCGCATGATGCGTGCACTGGCTACAGAAGTCACGTGACCGCTATAGCCAGTGCACGTATCATGCGCTTTACGGATCAGGCAACGCGTTTGAAAAGTTTCTCCTAAAAGAATTGTCAAAGTATACCTGTTGATGTTTTTGTCCAGAACTTTTATTCAATTTCGACTTGGATGCTTGGTCGACCTTTTTGCCCATTATATTGATGTTGAATGCCGGTTATATTTGATCAATTGTATTTGTAAATGGCGACGGAATCGGAGCAGCTTAAGCCTATAAGTCGTTGGAGCTCTGCTGTTTTGGACCTGCTCTTTTTTCTTGCTCAAAGTTGTGTTGCTCAAACCGGCTTTGTCCAATCGCCCGCCAACCGTGCGGGATTGTATTGCTGTATGGCAAACGTACTATATAGTTAGTATTAAATCGCTTACCAACGCATCACATAACACCATCATCAACAAAAAAACGAAGCGCGCGAAATTTGACACATGCGCGCTATCAGATCCCAACCTGTGCTAGTGACGCGCAACTGAGGTTCCACTTGCGATCGACCGTAGCCACATGGAGCAAAGCCTGCTTCGATTGCGTAGAGGCAATACGAAACCAACATACATGTATGTACATAAATTTCTAGCAACTTCGTCGAGGGAAGTGAAAGGCACCTGCTGGTCGAATTGTTCCTACGTAAACCAAGTCAACACCTTGGCTAATGATGAGCAATGCGATACTCTTGGTCTTGACCATGTATTCGCACACAGACAGCTTGCACGATCACACTAAGTCATGTATGTATGTACCAATATTTTTATGGCTAATCGCTCTTATATTTCAGAAAATTGACCGTTTCAGCAAAGCTCGCGTGAAAGAGGGGCGGATGAATGTACATAGTGTATGCCATCTCTCTTGGTGCACTTATACATACCTGACCAAAGATTAAAACAAATTACAGGTGGGTATAATTTGAGCCATGTTTGAGAACTATAGGTATAGGGTACTGTATGATCATGAACTACTGTATGGCACCAAGATATTGGTCGCACAATGACCAGATAAGAATTCATCAAATCAATCCTGATTTTCAAGATCAGTCGCTCTTAACCACTGTGCTATTTATGATTCTCACAAAACATTTTTACCTGAAAATAATCCAGCAGATCAACCACGTTGCCGCAGGTCAGAAAATTCTCTTTACTACATGCTTTGTGTGCGATCATGCAACGTAACGTCATTGCCCCGTCACTTTCCCTCTTTACGATTCAGGAAAAAAATTGACCAATTCTTATAAAGTCTTTGTGCAACCAATATATAGGTTGACAAAACATGCCACGCATATATCCCACGTTCAAGCCAAAGACAAAGGTTGCTGTATCAAACACGGCTATTGCGATACACAACATACCGGAGTTTTCCACTTAAAGCCCCGGGGGCTCTATGCGGAAATTGGTGGAAAATGGACCCTCCGACCAGAAAGAAAAAATCCAATTAGAGCCCCCGGGGGCTTGTGGAAACGTTTCCACTTCCAGCCCTCGGGGGCTTTAAGCGGAAAACTGGGTGTTTTCATCGTTGTCAGTAGGGACACTTTAGGCCAGCATTTTGACATTCTGATACCATATTTCAACCTGATGGTGAGGATCTTCATCTAAACGTGGCAAAACGTTGGTAAAACAACAGAAAAGTGCGGTATTTTGGTCATTCTTATTACACTAGTTTGAACTATTTTGGCAAGTTTACTGTTCGATGTAAAATCAATGGTCCGTAAAAAAATCCAATTAGAGCCCCCGGGGGCTTTAAGTGGAAAATTTCCCACTTAGAGCCCCCGAGGGCTCTATTCGGGGGGGGGCTTTAAGTGGAAAACTCCGGTAAGACACGGAAGTGGGGAAAGACGAAGGTATGTACATATAGGCACCTGTACAAAGGCTTTTCCGTTTTGATACGTGCACATTCTTTGTTGGCGGTCTTATAAGATGCAAGAAAAATGAACAAATAAAAAAACCATAAATTGTAATCCCAGCCGTTGAAAGTTTCCTTCTGAAACACTCCATTCGGTTCAAGACAGTCGTTCAGGATATGAGATGACGTCCAAGGACGTTACCTACCGCAAATGAGGGCCAGTCACGTCGTTTCGACGTACCATTGCGACTCTGTCACGACGACCTTTTTGGTAGTCATGCACAAAAAGACATGCTTTTGGTCACATTTCATCTCGCGCTTATAGTCCCCCAAAACACACTTAAAGGGTGTGTCTAACGTCTCTTAACCCCATGTTTTATGAGGTGCAATCGAAAGATGACCTCGACAGGCCGGCGTGTGCAAAAAACCGCGTCTTGTAACTCGCTAAATCGCGAAAGCTTGAGGGTTACTTTTCGAATTAAATCAATTTCCGGACACAAAACTCCAAGCGCTTTTGAGTGGGCGCTACTCACGTTTGGCATTATTCTGCTGAAACATTGCATGTTTAAGCGCGGCTCAGCCGCCTACACAATGCACGTAGACGCTCAACACACACCGCCCGCTCTGGCTGCTGGCTTGACTGTGGACATAATGAATGTTTCATTTAACACATAGAAGCTGGTTTTTTGTGTGTGTTTCGCTTCGCAGCTTTTTTCCGTCAGCTCAGTCTGAATTTTGTGTCCGGAAATTGATTTAATTCGAAAAGTAACCCTCAAGATTTCGCGATTTGGCTAGTTAGAAGACGCGGTTTTTTGCACACGGCGGCCTTTCGAGGTCATCTTTCAATTCCACCCAACAAAACATGGGGTTAGGAGACGTTAGACACACCCTTTAAGGCCTAACTATACTTCGTTCTCTCAGAGAACAAAGAACAAATTCTCGCGCGCTGATTGGCTGTTGAACATACGTGGACCAATCAGCGCGCGAGAATTTGTTCTTTGTTCTCTGAGAGAACGAAGTATAGTTAGGCCTTTACAGTATCTAAAAGATGTCACTGGCCCTCCTGTGCCGTTTGGATACGGTATGTATGTATGTTTGTCAAGCAGGTAGGTACATCGAAAGATGTATAATCATACTCAGACCATGCCCATTTTGCTAAGAACCGTGTGCCGACGCATTATAACATTCATTATTCTGAGTTTTTGGGATTTGAGATTTTGTGAGACTGGACCAAGACAGCGAGAAAGGTTATTGTGTGCATGCGAGTGAAGGTCAGGTGCAAGTTTTTATGGTGGCTGGGCAATTGAGCAAAGCCAGTTTGAGCAAGACCACCCTGAGCAAGAAATAAAAGAGCAGAGTTCTTATTTTGTTCCAATGGTTTAGGCTTAGACTGTTATCAAGATTAAGGTCAGACTTAAACCTACCCCAGTTAGGCTTACGTACTGTACGCAGTTTTGTGTTTGGTTTTGGGCTTGGGCTCAGGCCTGCCCATTTTTTGAGTTCTGCCCTTTTGGACTCTGCTCAGTTTTGCTGGCCCTTGTGCCGTTTCGCATTAGGAATTGTGAATGTACGTGACAGTGACTAACCAAAGTCATCAGACCTGATTAAGAACATAATTAAAATTAAGAATACAATTACAGGAAACCTAAAAATAGACGTGTTTGCAGAAACACTAGCAGATTAGCATACCTCAGTTGTGAGGATTCAGACGTTATTGTGATGTGATTCACTCATGTGCCGAAACAAGAAGTACAGATTTGATCACAATTTTACACTAAACGTGCATGGCTGGATGAGCCACTACTGAAACTGAGATGCTTCACAAACAGCCTGCCTCTTTTGTGCATGTTTAGCCTGCCCGTACCATGCACGTGCCCACAAAGCACACCCGCATGTGCCTTATGTAGCCTGCCTCTTGTTTATCAAGCTGACATTATCAGCAGCGAATTTATTCAAGCGATTTTAAATACCTGTACCTTTTGACACAACTAACGAGAACAGCTCATTCGACGGCTTTTTCATGGTATCAGTTCACTGTACAGACGCAAGAAGCTAAGGATATGCTTGTCCCAGAACATGCCAATTAACGTTTCCTTCACAGGCAGACTAGCACATGCTGTATGGTTTTGGTGAAAATAGACACAAAACAGGAAACTGGTTTACATGACGCGAATGTCTGTACCGTATAATACTATACCTACTTAGCCTGGCTGCAAGCAAAGGTATAGTCCAACCACGAGCTCATGAGACGACTTTTTTGAAGTTGACTTGGCCAGTTCCTATAATGTTCCTGTTCCACGCATGTCAAAACGAAAGTGAGAGATTTTTTTATGATTTTTACTGCAGAATCTTTTATTTTCGAAAAATTTCGTAACACGTGGAACACTATTGGGTCTGGCAAAGCCAGCTTCAGTTCACGGCGTGTCATGAGTTGATGGTTGGACTATTATTATGATAAAAATCCCTATACTCCAAAATAACAGGAACTAAAAACAACAGGGCTTCTTTGAGAAACCTCTTTGTGATACAACGCGATGGTTACAAGAAATTTCAACCAACTAAAAGTGACTTAGGGAAACTTAGTGGTAAAAGCTGGACGCAAATTGTGCCTCAGCGGACAGAAGCTGCTTTTTTGCATTTTTGAAATACTAATTCAAATTCATGGAAATTCTGGAAAGAGCAAACTTCTCTTCGCACAAAGCATTCTGAGATAAACATCTAATTTTCCATTTTTGTTCGGACCCATTGAGTGACTGGTTTGCAATTTTTTACAGTTTAACGAAAAGGGCAAAGGTTCGCAAAAAAAGCCAATCGGACAAACTCCATCTCCATGCCGAGTACAGAAAAATAAATTTTCCGCTCGCATTTTCCGGTATGACAGTCACCAGGTTCCAGTCGCACAGTTCTACAATGTTGAGTGACTGACTGCTATTATAAACACGTTGTTGGCATGTGATATGTGCTGGTGTGCTTCATTCTCAAATCCCGCACAAGGGTTATTGTGTTGTTTCCGGTCAGCAAGAAGTGCACCCGAACAAAATGATGCTGATTCTTGAATGAAAAACAGCAGCGGCAAGGCATGTATGAACATGTATGTCAGACTGAACTGTCCTATCCCGTTTGGCGAAACAATCAATCAACATGATCGGTCAGTGGCTCCCACAGGATAAAAAACGACGCAGCTAAAGACTGATAAGAGAGGCTGAGACAATCTTTTGAATGAGCACTTGTGCAAGAAAGCTGCTTTTGTTCAACGATAGTGGGTGAATAGAGCTCATGAAGTCAGGATGAGTCCTGGGGGAAACATGCGTGAATCAGCTTAACGAAATGAAAGCGACGAACAGAATACGCCTTTCATGCTTCTTGCATGAAGGACTAACACGGCGCACCTACTCTATCCGAGTGCCAGCAACTAATGGTTTCCTTCCAGCCAGTTCGCTCTTTTTGTGTTTTGCAAGCGACGTTTGCGACCAAAGTGGAAGTCGTTTTCGAACTATACAGGGTTACGTATGCGTAATTAATTAAATTTGTGTCTTTCAAGCTGATAAGTAGATAAATCACGGATAAGCGGCTGCCAGCAACTAGATTCTTTTCCATTCGCTTTGTTTTCATTTTTATGGGAAACTCGGGATTTGCGATAAAAACTGGATATCAGTCGCTCAAAGTTATACATTCTACACAAATTTGCAATTATCAAACTGGTTCAAGTGATAAGTGGATAAATCACTGATTAACGGCTGTCAGCAATTTGTGTCTCCATTCATGGGTCCTCTGATCACAAAACAAAGATCAAGATCGAATTCCTTGCACTTGACAACCATGTATTTGACCCCACATTCATTTACAATAAAAGTGTTCGTGACAGCCGGGTGACAAGCAATGATAAACTTGGCACGTTGGCGTTTTCAGCACACTTTTTGTTTGAATTAGTCATCCCCTTTCGGGGATTGGGCCGTTCCCGGAGGTACTGCAATACCGGGTCGACCCGTGGTACAGGCGGAGCAAGCTCCAACACTGCACCAAGGCCCAAAAATCAGATAATCTCAATTGTGACTAATAAGTCACGTATCAGAGATTAAGCTGATAAGAACAGATACTACACTTTGATCTTAGCCAAAAGGCCGAGAAGCGATAACTTGGCTGTAATCCACAAGGTCTAGTCTATCGCGGCTGTCACGTCATCCAGCCTGCCATCTGTCCATGTTGTAGCATACAGCCTCTATGCCCAACACGTGTTTACAACGTTGCCGCTACGTTAGACCAGTGCACTGACAGACGGCAGATCACGTGACCCAGCACTGGCTGGCAGGCACTGGCAGCTGCACAAAACTTTCCAGAAAATGTTTCAGCTCAAGTGCTGCGGCTGCCATGCCAACGAGCCATGCAAAACGCATACGGGTGAAGTTTACAAAAGTTTTGTGTAATTAACGCCGCTGATCCTTTTTACTTGAGAGGGTAAAGTCATCACGAAATAATTCTCGATTCCCGAACGAGTGAGAAGTCTTGACACAACGTTATTGTCACATGATATTCAGAAAAGAGTTGATAAAACTTGTTCTCCGATGACATTTGGTATGGCGGGGGGATTTGGTGACCTTTTGAGGATATGAGTTTCAAATTAAAGACAACAGTTAATCTGACGTTGATCAACGCGTAACTGTGATCTTATTCACATTAGTGACGCAGAACGCACATCACATCTTTGCTCTTTATGTTTATTCATTTTCAGATGTTGCTGGCCAACCGGTCTGAGTATTGTATGTATGCATCCGGTTCGGGGTCAAGCTTCACGAACGACGTTAAAAACCTTAGAGATTTCTTTTGCTAATCTGGTGAGGCAATAGAGCATCGAGCAGGCATGCAATGCCATCGTGAAGATCACACTCTTTGTTTTCAGGCAAATCGACGCCGATACCGTAATAAACCATTCCAGTGAGAGCGCCCAGTGCGACCGTTGGTCTCAACTCAAGCATGACAGACACACGCACAATGGTGCCTGCAGCACAGCACGATTGGCAACATACAGTAGTTAAAAATGTTCTGCGCAAAAAATCGAACAAGATACATAACTGCTGTGGTTACCATATCAGAAGAAAGGGTTGCCAGTTGCTTCATGAACCGTATCATGCTGTCAACAACTGGTTTCATTTCGATCCAACAAAGTCGACTTCCCTGTCCGAGTTTGAAAAAACGGGCGTATTTGCTCACTATCAACCAGGTGTATACCTATGGCCCAATAAAGTTGTACACAACGTTCGGGATCACAGCTGCGTGGGTAATGAAAGGAAGCCTATTGGCACGCCGAAGGATTCACCAACAGACATTGGCACGAGAGCGAAAACGGAACATGTAGTAGAACAAAAATTCTAAAAAATGACATGCTCGTCAACAACACTGGCTGCAACACTTCAACGACGTCATTTGTTATTATGTATAGTACCGTATATTATTGTATAA